>APFE031613209.1:69587-83646 GCA_000404065.3 Pinus taeda
AATCTTCGATAGGATGTTGGGAAGTACATCAGATCATGCACTGCCTGCACCATTGCCAAATCGACCATCAAGAAGCAAGGCCTCTATACCCCGCTGCCTACACCTAGTCGACCTTGGGAATCCATCTCCATGGATTACATGTCAAGTCTTCCTTCCACTTAGCATGGAAATGACTGTGTTTTTGTGGTCGTCGATAGGTTCTCAAAGATGGCCATTATGGTGGCTTGCAAGAAGAATATCTTAGCAGAAGCCACCACAAAACTCTTCTTTGAACGAGTGTGGGTACACTTTAGTATCCCACAGTCTATTATCTTAGATCGGGACAACAGGTTCCTTAGTACATTTTGGTCCAGTCTCTGGTCGATACTGGACACCAAACTCACTAAGTCCACAGTCTTCCATCCTGAAACTGATGGATAGAAAAAGGTTGTGAACAAGATGATCGTACATATTCTTTGCATGTACAAATCAAAGCATCCACGCACATGGGATGAGAGCCTCCCCTATGTTCAACATAGCTATAACCGGGCTCTCCACATCTTGACTGGCCACAACCCTTTTCAAGTGGGCTTGGGATTCCAGCCACTATGTCCCATTGATGTGGCCATGCCATTAGCAGCTACTCACGCAGATTTGGCTCATGTTCAGTTTGAAACAGATAAGGCAAATAAATTCATTGAGCACATCCAACATATTCGCCAGCAGGTCGATGACATTCTGGAGAAATCAAATGCCAAGTACAAGTAGCGACATGATCAACATCGGGTGCCACACAAGTTTAAGGTGGGCGACAAAGTCTAGTTGCATTTGCAAAAGGAATGCCTTACCGGAGCCTATCAGAAACTTAGACCCCTTTGATATGGTCCTTAAACCATTAACAAGGCTGTGGGAGACAATGCATTTGATCTCAGCATTCCCCCATTTCTTGGCTTGCACCCAGTGTTCAATGTGGACCACCTTTGGCCATACTTTCCACCATTACTAGACACATCCGACATTGCAGAACAACTCACACCCACAGAGTTCAATCTAGATTGCATGGAACAAGCTGCAACTGATCAGATCATGGACACACAGATCAAGCACACTCACCAGTAGGATATCCAACTATATCGAGTTGTCAAAGCAAGCCAACTCCTTCATCAGGGCAGGTGGCTCACCAGGGACCAAGTTCAACAGAAGTTTCCTCATCTCATGGAGGAACTCAATGCAATGGGGACCATTGCTTCCTCGGGAGGGGAATGATCTAGGTCAATATTGGTGGCCAGCCACCAATTCCATTGAGATCCCCACCATTGCTTCTTTCAGTTTTTCAGTTTCCTTAGTTGTAGCACAATTTACTATTTTTAGTAGTTTTTCAGGTCCTAAACTTACAGAGGTGTTTTGAGGCCCTAAACAACGTTTTTTTAGAAATCTACTGCCAACAATTTTTTGTCCAATATCATCTTGTCCATCGTAGTCCTTGGAGAGATCTTTCCAACGGGTTATCATGCGCGTCAAATGGAGATAATATGACCAAGTCACGACCCTGGGAAGTTGGCTGTCCAACTCACCCCAACGGGGCCCATAAACTCTTGGTGTTACATCTCCTTGGGTTAGGGTTTTATTTGTTTAGGGTTTCCTCTTATTGTTCAATAATAAAAATGCCCTTGAGCCTCATTGTAAGGCAGTTTAGAGGCATGTAGCTGCAACATCTCTTCTCAGAGATAAGCTACCATCACCCTAGTTGTTTTATTTCCATTTCTGTTTGTAAGCATATTTCAGTATTTTACATTAATGAAATGAAGTATTATTTCCACTACATCTCTATGTTTATGGTTATCTTTATAAGTTGTTGCATTCCTGTTTAAATCTGGATCACTAGAACTTCTTTTAACTTTCCAGAATTATGACAGCGATTATAACAATTTTAAACAATCACAGCTTGAGAAATATATTGACTTAGACATTCCTAATACCATATATACATTTCATTAAACAAATAGTAAACATATAGGCTATAAGTCAGTATGCATATCTGATCATAAACTTCAAAACTTCATCTAAGAATATTCATGAAGGATCTATGCCCTCTCTAGCTAGCTGTAACAACACTTGTTAGCCCATGCATTCATCAACCATTTAGTAACTTATCAAATCATGAACAAGAGACATAGCTAGATCACATCATAAAACTAGGCATATAACCAACATATAACTAGAATGGAAACTATGAACTTTATTGAACTCTTTTTCCATTAGACTCAAAAGGAATTGAAATAATTTCAAATCATATCTCATTGGTAGCTCATCAATAAGGTTCACTTGCAATTCTATTTACTTCCCGTCACAACAAGTAAAATTAACTCTTTGATAAAATCATAATGTATAAACATATCACATTTAGTTTTCTCAAAACTTGGGCCATCATAAATAAAAATCATAGATTACGTGCATAATTAAAAAATGAAATAAAACACTGGTACTTATCTTTAAATCATTCTTTGCTTCTGCCTTTGTTCTTGGTCTTTTCTTTACATACTAAATCAGTTTCCAAACCCAGCAAGCACCCAATGCCTTCTCTTCTCTTAACCACATGCACATACTAAATCAGTTGCTAGCCCAGAAAGCACCCAGTGCCTTCTCTTCTCTTCTTGTCCAAATAACTAAGGGAATCCAAAGACTATATTGCCTCCTCCCTCAATATTAGCAACAAGGGAATCCAAAGACTATACCACCTCTACCCTCAATATCAACAAATAATGACTAGTCTCACCTCAAGCTGTCTAGGGCTCTCGAGATTACTATCTCAATCCACAACCTCCAGGGAATCCCAATATGTTACAGGGCTCCACTCATAGACTCTAGAGGACCGAAGCTATTACAAGGCTCCAACCCATAATCTCTAGGGCACCTAAGATGTTACATGGCCCAAACCCACAACTTCCAAGGAACCCAAGCTATTATAGGGCTCTAACCCACAACCTCTAAGGATCTAGAGAACCATTCCGCAACACATACACATACACATAGTGTACAACACAACATATACACCCACACACTATATAACAAAACACATACACCTACACACAATGTACCACACAACACATATACATACACTTAGTACAACACAACGAATACACATGTCATAATATAATGAATACATAATACCACATGTACACAACACAACATGTATGTCATGTACACAACACCACATGTACACCATGTACAACATGTACACAACAAAAATATTGCACATCTAGAGACCACACCATATCTACCGGGAAACCTTGCCTCTAGTGCCGTTCCCATCCCTTACTGTGTGCATCCACAACTAAAGTCTTGGGTCTGTAGCTCTTTCGACTATCCATGCTTGTGCTAGCATGCCGCAGATCACACTACTCTCATTCTTTTGATGTATCCTTCAACATTTCCTATCCATAACATAATCACAGGCATAGTATAAGCACATAATATCAAAATTATATCCACATGATACTAATGTCACAGATCTTCCAGGGCTACTCTATCCACTTGATTGCTTATAAACTAGGAACCTTTTCATGCCATTCACTTATGTAAAAGAATCATTCTATGATCCCTGACGAGCCTATCATAAAAAGACACAAACACACATACACACATACACACACACACAAACATCAACATAATCATGATCACAACATAATTACCAGTATTCATAAGATCAAGGTTAAGATAATTTCCTTTATTCTATTCATGCAAATCATGCACAACATTGAGAAGAACAGTTCCCAATAACCAAGGCATTTGATTCCTCAAATCCATTTACTTTTCCTTTCCTGTTACCTTTCTCATGACTATCCTTCCACTTTCCATTTATCCTAATGGACCCAACCAACCCAATTGGTTGTCATATTCTTGCCTTCATATGCCCTCCATTCATGTACTAGGCTTCATCCGAGTCTTATATTTCTTATTGGGTTTTGTTCAGCTCTCCCTAAGCTCCATTAACTTTCTTCTTTACCTAGAAACTTCCCAAGAACCTCAAAACATAAAAAGGAAAGAACAAGAAGGAAATATAAAGAAAACAAGGAAAAGAAAATAACAATACAACACCACAAACAAAGTGGATTGACCATGCACTAGACACAATAAAAACAAAAAATAAATCACAAACAATAAAAAAAATCGAAAGCAAAATACTTTCAACAGACACCATAACTCATCCCCCATGGTTCCTAGTGATTCCAAGGGAAAACTCAACCTGAGCAAGATATATCGAAGTCTTTTTTGCCATGTCATTCGCTGCATCATATTGCCATAAACACACAACTATCAATGAATAAATAATATAACAATATACCAATTACCTTGTTATGTTGTACCTAGAACACTTCTCTTCAACTAAACACCTACACATATCATCTCTCAAGGGATTCCAATTCCTTTGATTAATTCAGTTATAACTGGAAACCAACTATCATGCTTGCATCTGATCAACCATCTTCATTGTAGCTACCTCAACCCAAAGTGATTCGATGCACTTGAACTTGCTATATTTCTTGGTCATGGAACATGATCACCTTTCATTACAAGATTCATTGAGGATTTTCATAGAACTCTTGCCCTAGTTCCACTTCCACCTCAATGATGGAAACCTGATGATCTGCCTACATATTATCCACTACTGCATAAATCTAGGGAATTCTTTGACCTGCATCCCCAATTGTTCGTCCCTACTATGCATTGTATATCTGAGGCCTTCCACACATCCATTGTGCTACTCGGATACAAAGGGAAATCCTTCTTCTGATGATCTCCACCACAATCTTTACACACCAATGGTTCTTTGTCACCACCCTTTTTCTGCTGCTCCACAGGTTGAGACCCATGGCCTCTCTCAGTTGCATTGAACTTTTTATATGGAGCTACATTTTCTTTATAACCTACATCCTAATATCATAGAAATCCTTGGCCCTTTTGTCATAATACCCCTTAGATAAGTACTTCTTCCTGAAGAGTCTCTCAAACCCATCCCAAATCATCTCCTCATCTCTGCTGCCTCTGACACAGTTAACATCTTCCCACCAAATGTCTGCTTTATCTTTAAGACTATAGGTAACTATTTTGGATTTCATGTTCTCTAAATAATCGTGCAATTTGAAGAAATTCTTCATCCCAAGTAGCCATGCTTCTACATCTTCTGATTTCTTCACATCCCTATCAAAATTAGGAGGCTTGGATTTATTGAACTCTTTTGGAAAGTACTTCTTCTCACTCATATGCAAATGCTGGCAATGATGATGATGTCTCTTGGAACTAGAGCTAGAATAAAATCCATAAGTTATACCCCTCTTGTCAGGTGTATTCAAATATATTCCACCTCTGACTATATCATCTCTATCCAACCTGTGTCTTCTTTGCAACCTGCTACTATCTACACCATTAGTATTTTCTTCCTACCTACCTTCATGAGTCATTCCCAATTGTCCCTGCTTCTAAAAGGATTTTAAGGATCACTGCATTAACCTCAACTTGATTTTCTTGAGCTATGGAAAGTCTTTCCTGTGCTTCAATCAACATGTTATATATGCCTTGCAACTTCTAATCTCTGCCCTTAGACTCATCAACGTATCTACTAAATTAAGAGAGTACTCTTCTCCTTGCTTCCTAATTGACCTTTCCAATTCCATAGAATATACATCAGGAAGGTAAGGGGAGTCATGTGAACTATAGTCCACCATTCTACTCTTCATCTCTGATTTTTTATTTCCTGTAATCATACCATGTTAGATAAACCAAATAAAGACATAATCAAAATCACACCTTAGTGTGTTTCAGGTGAGGCTATCTCATCTACACAATCAATCCAAATTAGCATGATATAGATACATAATAACATCAACATGTCAACATCATGCATGATAACATAAAACTACAATAATGTACACATGCATGATAACCATAACCATCAGAAAGCATGCTTAATAGACACACATACAATTAACATGCACACGTAACAATATGCATTTAGCCCATCCAGTATGAGTGTTTGTACCCAAAATATTTGATACCATCTTGTAATGACCCTCCCCACATTTATCCACTTTGACAAGTTCTCTAGGGTAAACATGAGCTGAGTGTCACTATGATGTGACCTGATCTCCAAGTTCCAATTATGGAAGTGGGGCCTACAAACCGAAAGTAAACTAACATCGTCAAAGGTTACAAATCACTTAGGAGCCTACCAACCACCCGAGGTGATCAATCCCTGAGATGGAACTCTTTTCCACTAGGTTTCCTCCCCAACCACACCCAAAACACTTTAGGCATGTGGTTGGGAGGCTATAACCGCACCCAAAAACACATCTCCATGTGGTTGTGACCAAAAATCCCCTGTTTTGTGCACACGGTTGTTATCGGGAAATCTAGTGTCCATGCGGAGCTGCTAGTCCCACTAAGACGGGTAGCTATCTTAGAAACAAACAAAATAAAGTTACTTTCATTTTCCTTAATGAGAAGTAGATAGGAGAGGAGAAAAGAATACCAACCTCGATCTTTCGCTTGGTTCCTTGCTTGTTCCTTCTCCCATTTGATAGATCTTTGCCGCTTCTTCCTTGCTTACCCCATTTCAAAGAGTACATGTAAAGTCAAAGCAGCATAATACCTTCAAAGTACTGGGATCTACAATCATAAACAATATAGGACCAGATATATATTGACCACACAAATGCATATATCATCAAACATACAAGAATGTGGAGGAAAAATTGAATAGATTTATTAATAGAAAGAGTAGAAGAGAGGATTACAACCCATTCATCTGACCCAACATCATCCTCCTAGCATGAAAGCCCTTCTTCACCTCATGAAAAACTTAGATCACCCAACACTATGATGTTCCACCAGGAAACCACCAACACTTCCTTACGAGATGCAAAATTCCAGCCTCTCGATCTCTGGGATGAGGGATCCATATATAGATGTTTGTAGGGGACTGAGTCAGCTTCTGGGATTTTGATTAGTGTCCTCTCTCTGATAGTTCTTGGTTCCACTTGGAGATTCATGATCTCTTACTCATCCCTCGGCGAATTCAGAGAGACAAGTGTCACAGGAGAAGTTTCTGGAAAATTCCATGATCATCCACCTTGCAAACTGTCTCTACCATTTGTCTACTCTCGTCCATCACACCCTACAGAAGGGCTCTTCAGTATGCATCGCAACTTTTGCATGTGGAAGGTGAGATGCATCACACCCTTAGAACTAATACCACATATACATTTCATTAAACAGATAGTAAAGATATAGGTTGTTATCACTCAGGTTGTCCCTAAGCTCCTGAAGGGATACGGCCGAGGTAACCACAAACCAATCTTTGGATTGCAGGTTCTAGCCCACCTGCAATCAGAGAGGGCTCTCTCTTAATGTTGAGCTTTGTTTGATGATGATTTTAGGCTAGCTATTGGGTTCACTGGATTTTGTTTTTGGGTGGAAGAAAGGCTTGGGTGAAGGGGAGATGTCTTCAAGACAAGAGGCAAGGCATAGTAAGATACATTTCAAATCATTGGGCATGGAGTCATGGAGTGCGATTGATGGTGCGTTTCTTGGTCACAAGAGAAATGTGGAGCAAGGTAGCTGTTCATGAAACAATATCCGAGCTGAATAGAGAGGTGTTGAGGGCTAAGGAATGAGAGGCAGTAAAGAATCTCTTAATCAGTTTAGCGAAGGGAACATGAAAGAACCATAATTAAGAGCAGCTAAGAATTCTTAAATAACAGTCATTCATAGGTGATCTACAGTAAATATGAGCCATGAGGAATTCATATTTATGACTAAATCAAGAGGAAAACATTTAAAAGGCACAGAAACTGAGCATAGAGTGCATCAAAGCAAATTATAAACCAAACTTTTGTTCCGTGACTTGAGCTTATGTGAAATTGAAAAAATACAGAGGTGAGAAAAACTTATTGTTTCATACAACAGCACAAGAATTCGATCGTTCACTCTTAAAAACCATTAGCAATGCATCAAACAGTTCATACTCCAAGCTTTCAACAATCTTTGATTATAGAAATTATCAGGTATACAGTGCGAGTCTTAGTTCAAGCAAAACATCAGCCAACCAATATCAACCAATCAACCCACCCCTAGTTACATTGTTTTTGGCCCTCTTTATAGGTAAAATATCCTGAAGTTTTTATTACAGTCGACCTTAACAGGTCTGCGGGAAAAAGTGTTTTAAACCTAAACCTGTGATGGAATTAAATGCAAGTAAACATCCCTTGAGTTGCGCCCGAGGAAGCTGGATCAAAATGAGTTAATATGGTGTCTTTGACGGCCTGGTGCAGTGCTTCTGTCATAACTGCGTTTTGAGTTCTAGTCCATTGATCTCATGTGAGTTTTAATGTGTAGTCATTGTGATGATGAGCGCTGAGTGGTTCCTTAACTGCTTCTTGACTTTTGAGGATTTCTTTTAATGTTCTATTCACCTCGAGCCCTAAGAAGATCTTCTCTGATACACTTTGCCGCAAAACTGATACTCTTTGACGTGGATTTTGGCTCCGCATTTGCTCTGATACTCATTAATGCTTGAACCGGGTCTCTCTCTGTCTTCCGCTACGATCCAAACTGCGAAATCGGGCCTTTTCGGCCCTTTTCGGTGAAAAATTGGCTGAGGAATCAAAAGATTCCCTAAAGATTCTCCAATATGGCCTATTTCCTGTAGCGATGCGCGATTAGCGCTAGGCGCTAATCGTGCATCGAAAACTGCCTCAGAATTTGAATCCGGGCCTCCTAAGATACTCTTTCGTGCTTGCGCTCCTTTCTTTGGCGGGTGACGTCAACATGATGTCAGCAACACCTCCTAGTACGGTGGATGATGTCAGTGGGTGACGTGGCAGGGTGTTGGATGGTACAATGCCTTATGTATTTCTGCGATGCGATAGTAATAGCTAAAATGCTGCGAATTTATGATGAATTTGTAGTGAAGCGGGTTTTTAATGATAAATCGTATTTTAAAAAAAATACGTGAATAAATAGAGGCATGTGGCGAGGAAGTGTTTGCGAAGTGATATGCTTTCTTGATGTAGTGGCAATGTCGCATCGGAGAAAAAGGAAGCGGCATGCATTTCGGGCGCATGACCCTTGCGATCGTCGATCGTCGACTAGCGATATCGCATCGGCTAATGGGGGAGGGGCATATATATGTGGCATATGGTATTTGCGATACGCCGATTGCGAAATGTCATCGGCTGAACGTCCATCGGGAAGAAACAACAGCGAGCCATAATACCCTGGTGACCTCCGATTGCAATAATCGCGTTGGAGGGGGTCCACCGGGATCAGAAGAATGTTGAGACAATCGGCAAGGGTTTTTTGAGATCGGAGGAGGGGAATATATGGTTTTGAAGATTATTTGCAGCCTTGGAAGGGGTCTGATAACCTTAAGAGAGAGAATTACATGCTTTGGAAGGAGTCCACTGTATTGGAAGATGGTTTTGAAGGGGGAAGATGAGGGTTCTTGCTATGTTTCAGACAAACTTAGCAATTCCCAAGTGTACTTATGGTTATTTTTCAACCAAAGGGAGGGGATAAATATATAAGGGAGTTATTAACATAGTTAAAAATAGGGGATGAGGAGATAGATAGGGAGCTATATAGTAAGGTTAGCGGTTAATATGACCAGTGATAAGAAAGCGCTAAGTATGTGAATCTTAGGCTTTTTAGAGGAAGCAATGATTCGTAAAGGAAGTATGAATATTGCTTGAGTAAAGCAGATCTTTTCCAGGGTGAATTGTTATGAAAATGATGAAAAGGAGAGTTATCAAGCAGATCTTGACCTCTCTAGGGGGAGTTAGTAAATGATTTAGGGGAGAGAAGAAGGGGAAGTTAAACATGCCTCGCTTGAAGTCCTTCAAAATGGGAACTGCCTTGCTATACTGATTGAATGGATATAACTTTTGAAAACACAAAACTGATCATAATCAATGATTCTGCAACCACAAAGCTACCTACCCAGCCTACTTACCTAACATTTTTTCTTCTTTTTAGTTTGGGTGCACTTAGACATGCAAACCCAGCTTTTCAACTTTTCAACTTTTCTTTTTCTGTCCTCCTATCTACAGACTACCCTTATTTCTTCCAAGGGCCCAGATTAAACAGTTGGGCTCCTTTGCTTCTCTACCTATCTAAGAATCTGCCAAGATTAAGCTGTTTGGACAAATTATTCATTCTATATATTCTAAAACATGAAATTGAAACCTAGGGAGACCAATATTAAGCTGTTTGGACCTCCCTTCAGCTGAAAATTCTACAAAAATGGAACACTCTTCAAAATTGGAATGCATCAGATGAACTTTGAGTAGCATTCTTTCATGGCCTCTTTCTTTGATGACTGTTAGCAAATATGGAGCATTGCAACATGCAAAGTATGAGATATTTGGCTTGTAAAAATATCCATCATTAAATATGAGTAACCTGCTGTAGCAGGAGGCTAACAGTGGCTCCACTTGGGGATGGCTTCTCCTTGTGAGAAGCCAAGAACAACAGGTCATATTGCCTTGATCTTCTATTGTTGCTGTGCTTTGAAACTTCTTAGTGTTGACTGTTGGCTTGATTTGAACTTTTGGATTGGAAACAACACTTTCTTTCAACTGATTTGCTGGTAAATTGTGAAGCACCGCCTGGTTTATTCTGCGTGCTTTAGCATCTGGAATGTTACAAAATAAAATAAAATGCTGATATATACAAACATTTATGTACAGAAAATAACACCGCCTGTTCTTTCTTTCAAAAGGGATCATGGTAATGTTTTAGCATTCGGCCATTAACCGGACCTTCTTCAACTGTGCTACTATCCAAGGACTTGAGGAAATATGTGTTATTGCCTTGCACTGCGCTGATAATGTATGGCCCTCTCCACAAAAAATCGAATTTTGAATGCTTGCCCTTGTCCTCTCTTCGTGAATCCCATCTTAGAACATTGCTGCCAACCCAAAAATCCTCTGCTTTGGCTTTCTTATCAAACATATTTTTGAGTTTCTCTTGCAACATCTGAGCTCTGTCGTACACTTGCTCTCTAGTTTGCTGGAGATGAATGGTTTGATTAACTCTTCTCTACATATCATTTGGTTCAGCCTGAATTTCCTGCAACAGTTTGATAGTAGGAATGCCCAAAGATGAAGGAAATTTAGCCTCCATGCCGTATACTAGCTCATAAGGGCTCATCCCAATTGATTTCTTGGTTAACAGTCTGTCTGCCCACAGAGCATTTGTGAGCCTCCTATGCCAGTTCTTTTTGTTTTCCTCCAGCAGTTTCTTTATGATATTGATGAGGCTTTTGTTGGATGATTCAGCCAAACCATTACCTTGAGGGTAGTACGCTATGGAGTGGCCCAAGGTAATGTGGAACTTATGGAAAAAGTTGATGATATTTTTGGATTTGAAGGCAGCTACGTTGTTAGTGATGATTTTCTCACGGAAGCCAAACCTGGAAAGGATATTGCTCTCAAGGAATTGGATAATGTTGGAGTCATTGGCTTGTCTACATGGGATGGCTTCAATCCACTTAGTGAAATAACCAGTGGCTGTTAAAATCCACTTGTGCTGGCCTGAGGAAGAGGGATGAATTTCTCCAATGAAGTCGAGACCCCATTGTTGAAAAGGCTTTTCAGTTGAAATGGGTTTAAGGGGCAGAGGCAGTAATTTTCTTTTCCCTTCAAAGATTTGGCATTTGTGACATGAAACAGCAAGCTTGTTGACATCTACAAAAAGAGAGGGCCAATAATAACCAGCCCTTAAGATGTTGTCAGCAGTGGACTTCCAATATAAGTGTCCTCCACAGTCCCCTGCATGGAATTATTTCATGATGTTGTTAGTTTCATTCATAGTCAAACAATTAAGCAATATTCCTTCATGATTCTTCCAGAACAAAGCACCATCTATGACACAAAACTTTGATGATTTCATCCTTAAGAATCTTTTCTTGGTTCTGGACAATCCTGGGGGAGCACATAGGTTTAATAATACAAAGCAAATATCAGTGTACCAAGGGGATTGCATGAAGGTTTCACTGATCTGTGGAGTAGTCAGCTCTGGTTCATCGTCCAGTTGATTAATGTCTAATGCTTGGAAGTTTGTTTCGGACATTAGCTTGGCTAACCCTTGTCCTTTTATGAGCTTGGTGGGCTTCATCTCAATGTCGTATTCAAGGATGATGGCAATCCACTTGCCTCTTTTGCCTTCCAGTCCCTCTTGAGTTAGTATATCCTTTACAACAACATTAGGGACATAGGCAATCACATGGGAGTATAGGATGTAAATTCTGAAATCTTTGATGGCTTTGACCAGGGTGTAGGCTTGCTTCTCCATAATCTGAAATTTCAAGGGTGCGTCTCTCAAAGCTCGGCTGAAGAAAGCAATTGGCTTCTCGTTGCCCTCATCATCTTTCTGCAAAAGGACAACAGCTATAGTGTGTTTGGATGCGAAGGAAAAAACTTTGTCCAGAGGGAGGCACTGGTTCAGGGGGAGCAGATAAACTTTTAAATGATGCATTGTTGGCATTGTCTTAGAAGCTTGTGGTTCTTGTTCACAGTTGTTGTTGGTCGAACAAGTGGAGAGGGAGAACAGAAGGAAATCATGGTTGCTGATCTGAATGGTGATTGACAGATGTTGCTGCCTGGTGACTTTTATAAGTCTTGCTCTACATATTTCGTCTCTATGTCATGTATCTCTTTTATGGTGTCAAGGTCATGTAACGGCCTGTTTTGGTTTCCCCACTATGCCTAGGATGAAGATGTAATGTACTTGGTTGTTATATGTAATTTTCTGATGTATCCCCACTTGGTTGGGTGGATGATCCCCACATGGTTGGGCGAAGGATGTATGTATTGAGTCTTTTTGTGACAGGAAGGTCTTTTATGATGTATATGTCATAGTTCGTCTTGAAGAACATCTTTTGCAGATCTTTCCTACAGTCAAGGGGAGCATGGTCAGCACAACAGGGCAGAGATTTTAGCATGTACTCAGGAGGAGCACAACCCTTTGCCCTTGATGACAAAGGGGGAGAATGAAAGAGGAATCTTGGTGTTGTCATCAAGTCCAAAGGGGGAGATTGTTGGCATTATGATTCTGGTTTGGTACTATGGCATAGGTGTTGTACTTGATGGGAACTCACTCTAGTGGCAGATCTCAGTTCAGGCACTCAAAAAGAAGAAAAAGACATATACGCAGGTTAATCTAGATGAAGACGTGTATACACACGGGTTATACATTACAAAAGTGTGTATATGTTGGGGACTTACTCTTGGTCCATGGTAGTTAGTCCTTGGGATTTGAACCTATGGTTTTGGACCATGGCGTCTCATCAGATGTGTTAATCCCTAGTTTTGGGTTCATGGTAATGAAATGTTATGGTTTTGGACCGTGGTATTGTGGAAGGCCTAAGACTATAAAAGAGGAAGGAGATCTTGTGGAAAACGACGATCTGAATTATCATTGAATATCTGAAAAAGTGGTAGATCTGAATGCTAGTAATTGGGTTATGGTGCAGATCTGGATCTGAATAAAGGAGGAACCTTAGCGCAAAGAAGAAGGATAAGTTCTATTGATGGGTCATAATCTTTAAGCTTGAATGATAGTATCTTTATATGATTTTTGTCTGTTATATGTGGTGCTTGCTTGATCTATAACACTGATAATCTGGGTTAATTAGTGCTTTTGAATATCTGAAAGAGCGAATTATCCTTTACAGATCCATACGCAGGTTCAGTGAAGCGAAAGCGCGTATACACGCTGGTTCAGTGAATGAAAACTGGGTATACGCAGGTTGTTCCAAACACATAAGCGTATGCACACATGTTGCAATTTATTGAAATAGCGTATATACTTTAAGTTGTGATCTAGGAGCTTCTGTTTATTACTGCTGTGTTCTGGGTTCTGTTTTGGTGTGTGGTTTCTGGTACTGTGTTTTGGGTACAGCTGTCAGAGAAGTATCTACTTGATTCAGATCTAATTGGTGGAAAAGAGATTGGTTGATGGAAAAATTCTTGATGTTTGATTGATGTTCATGGATCTAGTCTGAAAATTTATGAAACGTGGT
>APFE031613212.1:1549-26275 GCA_000404065.3 Pinus taeda
ACAGTGTCCCAAGGCACAAGAAGAGGAAGAGGACATGTCCCGTGTTCCACACGCAAGTGTAGTCAGTAGCCTTATGTATGCAATGGTCTATACTAGACCAAACATTGCACATGCAGTTGGAGTATTGAGCAAGTTTATGTCAAAACTAAGGAAGCAGCACTAGATAGCAGTAAAGCAGGTATTCAAGTATTTAAGTGGCACTAGTGATTATGGTTTGTGCTACCAAGGAAGACCAGGATTAGATAGAGTGTTGGATATTCATGGTTTTGTTGATGGAGATTGGGCTAGAGATCTGGATCAGAGAAGATCTACAAGTGGGTATGTTTTTAACCTATTTGGAGGTGTAGTCAGTTGGATGAGTAACAAACAATCTATAGTGGCACTATCAACTACAGAGGTAGAACATGGAAGCCACTCATGCAAGCAAGGAAGCAGTTTGGTTGTAGAGATTGTGTTCAAGTATGGGGTTAGTACAGGGAGATATAAGGATAGACTGTGACAACCAAAGTGAAATTTTATTGGCAAAGAACCCTGCTTATCATTCAAAGACAAAGCACATTGATGTTTAGTATCACTTTGTGAGGGATATGATAGAAGATAAAAAGGTGTTGTTGGTAAAGGTAGACACTTCGAAGAATATCGCAGATGCATTGACAAAATCTACGAGCTCTGAGAATTTCTCTTGGTGTAGAGAAACAATGGGCATTGCAGGGCTGGATAAATGACTAAGCTCTCCTATGGCCCCCTGTGGAAAGAAAACAACAATTGGGAGAATGTTGGGATGTGTTATAATCTTTCCACGACTAGCCACCCTAGTTAACCAGGAGGTCAAAGGGGGGGGTGGAGCCCCCCCTTCGGTGTGCCAATTTCACAGCAGGGTGCAGTTAGCCCCCCTTTATGGGGTCCGGGGCGGCACCCCGAGGAAATTTTTTTGGGACCCTATATTAGGTGGGCAGGCCTACGTATGGTTTTGTGCATGGTTTTCACACATGGTTTTGGGAATGATGGTTTTCATTCCATGGTATTGGATGCTTCGGCATGTAAATATATGTATTGTAACATTAAAAGAAACATAATGAAAAATCAAGTTAGTAGTCCTGGTTTTGGGATCCAGGGGAAAATCTCTGTGTATATGTGTTTTATGTGTTATTCTCTCGCATTGTTTCTTTTCTACATTTTAGAATTAGTATGTTGGTAATTTATGTATGGGTTTAAAACCTACAATAACATGCTTTACTGAGATCTCCACTGGATCACTAGGCAAAAACAAGCATGGATGCCACCAATTTATCCACCTACACCATGAGGAATTTTCATGTCTCCTAGTCTCTTGTGCTTTACTGCAATCCACAATCTGATCTAAGGATCACTATGCCCTAAACTAAGGCACAATCCTCTAAGATTTACCATATATCCTTCCACTCACCGACAAGGATTCCTAAGCCTAATCAAGGGAAACCACTTCTAGGCTTTACCGTATATCCCGTCATTCTCTGGTTGAGGATTCCTAGGCCCACTGAGGCAACACAAAATATGGATTTACCGCAACCCACAATCTGGTTCAAGGGTTACTAGGCCATGTGTTCTATCATTCAAAGATCCACCTCACTCAGCTTCGAATCCATCCGGCAATCTAGCTCAACCAAAACATGAAAGCCCTATCACACCATGGCTATCCAGAAATGGAAATCCTAGGATAAAAAACATTGTCACACCTAGAAAAACTCATTCCATAACAAAAAAAGAACCACATGCAATACCATGCATTCCAAATCTAGCAAGGAAAACAACATACAAATTGGTACCTGTAAAGAATCATGTTGTAGCTGCTTGATCCTGCTCTTCCTTGATTTATCCTTCCTTCCTCTTGCCTTCTTTTCCTTTCTTGATCCAATGCCCAAGTGCTACAAGAAAACTCTATTGTCCAAGAGTGAGAGGGAGAGAGAGAGAGAATAATGAGAGAGCTCTAAAAATGCACTGACAAAAGGTTACAAACTGATGCTCAAAAGCATTTTGATCAATTAGGCCTCTATTTTCTTCATTTTCCTCCTGACATGAAACCTATGACCTTTCACCTTCCTTGTCTCCTAATTTCCATTATTTTCATAAACAAATGTGCCAAAAATTCCATTTTGGCTTTCCAAAGCCTTATCCATTGCCTTTGCCAATTTCCTTAGCCATAACAAACTAAATGAACACCCACACTAGGATGTTTTGCCCAACATTTAGCTTGGAATACGTGTTCCATAAACTATGGTTATTATTTTGCCTTTATTGACTTTTATTACATGGAATTTTCACCATGGTTGTTACAGTCTTTAAGACCGTGCAATTTGAACCCGATAGTGCCAAGCCCTGATGGCTTGAATTTTGACTTGTCTGCAAAGTATATTGCTCCATCAACATTGTCAATGAATTCTTCAAAGAAATCTCTCGTGAAAGTCATGTGGAAATTTTCTATTGAATCAAGCAACCAAGCATATTTCCATGAAGCAAGTGAAGCATTGAATAAATATTCGGTTACTCCAATGTTGCAATGTGCCACAACATAATGAGTGGACTCAAGTGGTTTACCTTTCCCTTTGTCAGGTGTTTTACCTTTTCCTTCATTTCTTTCCTGCTCAATTCCATCCCAACGCAACTTACATGTGGAAGCATCATGTCCATCTCTATTGCATTGTATGCAATAAAGATCAAACCTTTCTCCTTGGAAATGTCTGCCCCCTCTACCTCTAAAATTATTTCTTCCTCTTCTGCTTCGACCACCTTTTCCTCTAGAAGAATCTTGTACATGATTCTTCTCTTTTTGTGCAAGGCACATAGCTTCTTTAGTATACCGAAGAGTTGTATTCTTCCCAAAATCCTTCTCTCTCTCAACAAACTTCTTCTCAAGGGAGTCAAAGGTAATCTCCTTAAGGTTTCCACTTGCTTGCAATGACTTAAGATAATATGAATAGGTCGAATATAGTGCCTTGGCATAATATATGAGAGGAATATCTATTTCAACACTAGTGTCTTTTATGTCATGCACAATGGATCTTACTTCTGATGTTAACTCAAGAGGGTCATCATTTTTCAAATCAAGATTGAATAACTCGGTCATCAATTGAACAACTTCAATTTCAGAGTGTGAGTCATACAATTCCTTCAACTTATTTAATGCTTCAAAGGCATTTGAAAATAGAAAAATATGGTGACTCACCTCTTCATTTACGGATGTTGCAATCAATGCATAGGCCTTGTTGTTCTTGTTTTCTTAATTGGAAATATCCTTGTCTAAAGTGGGATTTTCCAGTGCATTGTCTCCTTCTCCTTCATAAACTTCTTTCCAAAGCTCATTGAAAATGAGAGTGTGTTTTTTTTTCCAAGACCACTCATGATATTTCTCTTTGCCAGAGAGAATTATTCCCACAATGGAGATTAGTGAATGCATCATCTAAAAATTGTCTTCTTTTTCGTTTCCAAACTAATTGCAACCTTACTTGATACCTTCTTACAAGAATGATTAAAAACTTCACTATCAATTTCATTTTTCACTTTATATAATCAATAGTTTAATATTTAAGCCTTCATTTCATCATATATAGTATCATTCTTATTATTCAATTCTAATAAAAAATTCCATACGACTTATTCTGAAAACCCAACACACACATATAAATTGGCCTTGATCATATGTTTCATGTACAGAAATGGAGCTTACCAACAATACACCATTGGAACATAATTTGGTTTTTCTGCAAATTTACCAAGGTCTAGGCAAGGAAATAGCTTGTAACGAATATCAAGCTCATACCTTTCGTAGAAGTAACCTCGAGTTCACTAATATCGTCGCTTTTTCTTATGAAATTTGATCTCTTTTGTTATCTATTTACTTAGACATCTAAAAATGTATTTCTGACTATAGCCTTGCCTATGGGTAACTTCGATTTTGAGCCCCTTCAAAGATTTTTCGGCGTACCTTACCTCTGTTTCAAAGAGAGATCATGATTCTTCACAATGTATTGTCTAAGATTTCAAGTAATTGATCACTGGAATGTGGTTACAAAAAGTTCCCACATATAAGTCCACCAACAACATTGCATCATGAGTTGCGGGTATTAGACTTTGATAAAATCCTTCACATGCAATGGCTCCACCACCAACTTGCTTATATGGGTCTGGCTAATAAATTCTTATGCGACTTCAAGAATAACTCATGGTATTTAAGCAACGATGTCACATAGGAGATATGCCAATCGTAGGGACATTTAACCAATGCCCTAACCATCAGCAATCATCAACTCAGAGAAAAATAAATAGTGAAGAGATAGAGCAAGCATTCAGATAGGTCAAATAGGAGACAGAGAATATGTTAGAGAATAACAGGAAAATTAGTTGAAAACACGAGTTATAAGTCTAAAACGGCACATGTGCTATGATACCATGTCAGGTTGGGAGTAGCTACATGAATAACTTGTTTCATTTTCATTAATATAACATATGACTATATACAAGGAGGGGGAGACTCTTGGGTTTCATCTCCCAATGTCTCTTCATCTTCCAACTTCCTTTTATTTTTACTATTTACATCAGTTTACCTAATCCAAAGTATTAGGTGTCAACAGGTAAAATTAGAATCCGAAGGGATTATACAATATACATTACTATTTTCATTGATTTCACAACTTATTTTAAGGATTTCCATGATACTAGCTCTATTGAGTTGTAATTTGCTCAAAAATGCTTGGAGAAATTGCTAGAAAAGCAAATGGAGAATGAAAAGTTGAGAGGTTGTTCAATGAAGAGATTGAGGAAGATTCATTGTGTCATTGAATAAATAACAACCATATGATGCAAACATGTGTCTGTTCATCCCATGAAATAAAATTTAAGATGGAGAGGAGCAATTGCAGTGATGAGCATCATATTGTCCATATCCACTACAAATTAGGGTGATGGGGATCCTGCAGTCTATATCCATTGTTTGTTGCTTCATCCACAATCATCCTGTGGTCCATATTGATTAAACATTTTTTAGTTGCACATTAGAAATGTGCACTATAGTTTTAATACCTTATCACCAACATTATTATATAACACTATAAAATAAAAGATATCTTTGTGGATTCATAGTTCACAATTAATTGTACTGCCCAAAAGACCACAAATGGCTCATCTTGAGCTATTGGTTCCCATTGGCTTAAATCCCAAGTCATTAATCCACATTCTTTTTTTACTTATAATCTTTAAGTTATGGGCCAATGGTACTTCACAATAAATTGAATTTATTTGCTAAAGGGTTGAAGATGATCCTTTAATGTGTCACACTATTCAATTACATCAATGATTGACTATCAAAAGTTGATAGTTTAATACCGCCCATTGCAATTAAGGATCTAATAGGTGATATAGAAAAGACAAGTAAGAATAGTTCCATATGCTCCTTTTTGAAAGGTTGGAAGCCAAAACAAGTAGGAATAGTTCCATATGCTCATTTTTGAAAAGTTGGAAGCCAAATAAACTATGTGTCACCCTAAGTTGACCAACCCATCTCCTTTTGTTGAATCAATGAAGCGTTCTAGTGAATCTAAGTATGATATAAATATTAGCCAAAACATATCTAATAGGAGACCCAAAAAGTTGTATGAGATAAGAGAAAAAATTCCGAAGTACATACCAAAGTTAGTTGAATTTTTGGAGGGTATTAATGACTTCTATTTTCTTGTCCATTTGCTAAGTAAATATCAAACCTATTATAACTTTGTTTCATATGGAAGTTGGCCATATTCCCTACTTGTGCTCAATGTTGAGATAGAATTCTCTTTTTTTTATAATAATTACATTATTGTTAGGTGTCTTGGGTTGTTTATCCTTTCACATATATTCGTTCCTCCCAAACAATTAATATCACTTTTCCCATTTTCTAGTCCTCTTTATAGTTGGTCTAGCTACTTGAATATCTTTAAATGCAAACATAGTGTTTCCATGTTTAATATGTGATTGGTTATGATTCTAGAAACTTTAATAGGAAGAATTTGTTATATATTGATAGTCATCCATGCTATAGGGTTTATAAATAGTTATAGGTTCCCATTGTTCAGTACAAATTGTTCATTAGAGGAACAATTTAATGAAAAAAGTTCTTTATGAAAATAGAGGCATCCATATTTGTTGTTTTGCACACAATACATAATTTTCTCCTAATAAGTTGTTAATAAACTACAACTTTTGTAGACCACCAATTGCTTGTCAAATAAAACTTGCATTGAGACTACCTTTAGACATTCACTTGAGGCATGGAAAAAATATCATTAAGTAATTGTATTTATGTATTTTAATTGGAATTTGATGCATTTATTAATTCAACATTTCTTTTATAAAATGGTCAGTTGCATGTGTACTAGTGAGACAAAAATTATAGCTTTAATAACATGTTTTTTGTAGCGTTTGAACATACTAATGCATTGTGTTTACTAATGTCATCAATTCAATGTTCAATATTTTTGCAATCATGATTATGACAATAAGAAGCATGTCTACCATCTACGATTGCACCCCATTGTTATGTCAAATCAAGAGACAACTATTAAATTAACACAACTTGGAGAGGAAGGATTTCAACCATGGTTAAATCAACCACCTATTTAGTTCCCACCACATCCCAAGTCACCAATTCAAAACATGTACTAGAACACTAGTTCTTCACATGTTGGGGAAGAAGACAATAATATAGAAATGGGTATGGACGATTTCTTATGGGATAACCATGTCATGATGGGAATGTTGTTGTGTGCATTCTAGTAAGATGTGCTAGGGGATGATGCTTGATGCAGGAGCATGAGGCTTGAAGGCAAAAGGCTTCATTTTATTCCAAAAATCCAAAAAAAAAAATTACAAGCAAAGGAGTGGGATCCTTCAGTTGTCAATTTACAAAATTTTCTAGATAGGATTTTAGCTAGAATATAGGTATTTGAATGATTTTGTAATTACTCCAAGTAGTTCAGACTTAGTTGAGATTCTCTAAGAGAATATCATGCAGTTTAGGTATTTATCTAGGATTAGATAGATTTGATCCAGGGATTGAGGATCAGATTGTTGCATGTAAAGTATTTTATGTAAGTTTTGAACTATTGTAAGAGGATTTGGCTGGATTTGGCTATGGAGAATTACACTGTAAAAGAATTGAAATACCTCTATATCTTTATGTATCCTGCGCATGAATGGTTAAATCCCAGAGGTTGAATTCCTTCAAAATATCTTTGTGTGTTGATTGAATTCCAGTTTGGCCTGTAAATTTGAGGTTGGTATAATCATGTGTTATCGCGCTTAAATCTTTTTTTTTCTATCTATTAATATAGCTAGAATATGTTTTAAAGAAATATAGTTTAGACACAATTTAAACTTGGTGGATGGCAAATACTTGGCGGAGTCGAGGAAAACCCCGATAAAAGTTGTGAGAGTCTAAGAAAAGATCTGAGTCGTCCGATCGAAAGGTACAAATCTAACGGTGGTCGCGCGCTCATAAGTGTGAACATTAACCCATAAAACAAACGTGAAAAATTATTCAACTGAGATAACAGCTCAGTTGATCGGAACAGTCCGATTAAAGGAGGTAGATTCAACGATAGTCTTGTGGTTAACACGCACGGGATTTAATTTCGAAATCGCACACGATATTGTATGTAATGTGATTTATTCTAGTTGAGGTCCAGTTAATCACAATCGTTCATTGTGAAGGACGCGATCTGACGGTGATTGCGCGGTGAAGGTGCGTGCAAGTTAATTCTAAGTTCGAACCCGAGAAATTATAAGCAACAACTTTGTTTTCCTTTTGATTCCGTGGTAAGTGAAGTTCTGCCATATTCCGAGACAAATTTAATAGTTATGTTGTTTTTAGAATAATAGTTAAGTTTGGAGGCGGATGACTGAAACTCCAAGGAAAATTGAAGAAGAACTTCCACTAGCGCTTAAGAAGATCATTTCTGGATTTGAACGATTATCCCTTACACCTGCAACTAGACCACCATTTGTGGTATTAGAGCAGCCTACTGACACTGAAAAGGATCTCAACGATCAGAAAAAGAAATCCAACATGGATTTTATAGTTGGAGGAAGAGGCGGTGGTCGAAGAAGAGGAAGACCAATTGAAAATGCTAAAGTATTAGAAGCTATGCAACAGATGCAAGCTATATTAGAAGCAATGGAAATGGCAAGAGATGAATATGATGGAGATGTCAGTGAGCCTGAAGGTGGAGCTGCAGAAGAAGAGGAACCTGCATATGAAACTCCTGAATTGAGGTTCTTTAAGTCAGTATTGAGATCCACATCTAAACCTAGACTTGAAGCTTCAATTTATATAGGAAGCTTAAGCCCTGAGGAATTGATAGATTGGATTAATGACATGGATAAATTCTTTGATTATGAAGAAACAGAAGAAGGAAAGAAAGTGAAGTTTGCTGTCACAAAATTGAAAGGACATGCAGCACTTTGGTGGGATGGAGTGCAGGCAGAGAGAAGAAGACTTGGTAAACAACCAATTAAAAATTGGAACAAGATGGTGCCAAAGTTGAAAGGTAAGTTTTTGCCAAGTGATTATCAGAAGACATTATTTAGACAGATGCAGAATCTTAGATAGAGGTCTATGACAGTGAAAAAATACACAGAGGAATTCTATAAAGTGAGCATAAGATAAAATCCAAGACACAGATGAGAAGGTTGCAAGATATGTAAATGGTCTCAGAATGGAGATTCAAGATTAGATAAGTGTATTGTCTCCTAAAACAGTAGAAGAGGCTTATCAAATGGTATTGAAGGCTGAAGAAAAACTCATGAGGAAGAATTCTGCAAGAAATAGGGGTACTTTCCGATGAAGGGGAAGTCAAGGTGGTAGAGGAAGGTCTACAGCACCTAGAGATGGAGCTAGCAGCAGCTCAAGTTAGCATGCACCCACAAGAGGTGATGCAAGTGGCAGAGGGATTTTTTCCAGAGGAAGAGGAGGCATAGGTAGAGGAAGAGAAGTTAAATGTTACAGATGTAACAAGTTGAGACATGAACCTATGAGTGCCCAGAAAATATAGGAATAAATCAGAGAAATGTAATTGTTTCTAAGACTAAAGAGGAAGCAGCAAAGGTAATAGAAGAAGAAAATGTACCAGAGAAGGGGGAACCTTTGGTAGTTAACAAAGTTTTGTTAAAGCCATCTAAGTAAATTGTTGAACCAGCATAAAGAAATACCTTGTTTAGGACTGTGTGCAAGGTTCAAGGGAAATGTTGTCCGATGATAATTGATAGTTGTAGTACAGATAATTTGGTCTCTACAGAAGTGGAGAAGTTGAAATTGAAGAAAAAGAAACACCCGACACCTTACAAAGTTTCATGGCTTCAAAAGGGATATCAGTTGTTAGTGAATAAGTAGTGTGAAGTGGAGTTGCAGTTGGGCAAATACAGAGACAAAATTATGTGTGATGTGATGCCTATGGATGTGTGTTACATATTGCTAGGAAGACCTTGGAAGTATGACAAAGGAGCTATGCATGATGGAAAGAGGAACACATACAAATTTAGCAAAGATGGTGTCAATCATAAATTATTGCCTATGGAAGAAGAGAATGCATCAAAGAAGTCTGATCCAAAGACTCTATTGCTGAGTGAATAGGAGTACTTGCAGTAGATTGAAGATGATAAGGTAAATTTTGCATTGATTTGCAAACCCAAGGTAATAATTACTTCCACTAAAGTTTTTGATTTACAAATTGAAATTCAAGATATGTTGGACGGTTATTTGATATCATTGTAGATGACTTGCCTAATGAGTTACCACCCATTAGAAAAATCAGTCATCATATAGATTTGATTCCAGGAGAAAATCTACCTAATAAAGTAGCTTACAGGATGACTCCCACAGAGAATGAAGAAATCAGGAAATAGGTTCAGGATGTTGGGTTGCGTTATATTCTTTCCACGACTAACCTACGTAGTTAATTAGGGGGTTAGAGGGGGGGCAGAGCCCCCCCTTCATTGCGTCGATTGCATAGTGGGGGGTTCACAAGGGGGGCGGAAGCCCCCACTATTTGGGGGGTTTGAGGGGTCCGAGGCAGCGCCTCAGGAAAAAATTCTGGACCCTATATTAAGTTGTGCGGACCTACCTATGGTTTTGTGCATGGTTTTCGCACATGGTGTTGGACGCGATGGTTTTCGATCCATGGTATTGGATGATTCGGCATGTATAAACATGTATTGTAACATTGGAAGGAACATAATGAAAAATCAATATGGTAATCCTAGTTTGAGATCTAGTGGAAAATCTCTGTGTATATGTGTTTTATGTGGTATTCTCTTGCATTGTTTATTTTATGTTGTTAGAATTCGTATGCAGGTAATTTCTATACAGGGTCAAAACCTACACAGGAACTATTAGATAAGGGACTGGTTAGAGAGAGTTTGAGTCAGTATGTAGTGCCAATAGTGATGAGCCCAAAGAAAGATGGAGGCTGTGTTACGGGCAAATTTAGTGTCTTTTCGAACGACTAACCCCTAGACCTAGTAGCAAGTCTAGAACAACAGTTAAAGTAATTCCATTGCTTTTCCTATAGCTAACAGCTAAAATAAAGAGGAGCAAAAGTACCAACCTGTATCTTTCGCTCAATCCCTCTACCCTTTGACTGCTTTCGCCGCTCCCTTCTATACTTAACTCGCTTGAAAGGTACCTACACACAAGCCCAGATAGAAAACCATCAAAGCATACATATCGATCTATTAACTAAACATATTATAGAATCGAAACCACAATATACATCACATAAAACATGAATGGAAAAAAGCATAGAGCTCTTTATTCATAGAAAGGAAGATTACAACCCATGTAGATGCATGTTCGATTTAGCGTCATCCTCCCAGCTTCATACCCTTCTCTCCTCATGGAAACAACAATTTGACATGATAACATTACTCTCTCCACTAATCTCATCCAAGCAGCGTTTCCTTAGCTCAAAATTTTTCAACCTTAGACCAGCCTTGAATGTCTGGTCCTTTTATAGTTGAATAGAGCAGGTTAGGCCATTAATGGCCCTCATGAATGCTTTGCCATATTTTGGAAGTGGTTCAATGGAGGAAGGGATAATGGATTAAGGTTCATTCATCTCCTTCCTCATCCAAAAGTGAACCCAATCCTTCTAGAAACCTCTAGAAGCATCCATTAGATGAGGAGTCCAATCGATTCATTTGAAAAATTCGATGGATCTCGCTCATCACACGTGATACAAAGGCTAGGTGTGATGCATAACGCCTAGATAGTGTAGTGCCTGCCATTCATTGCAGCCAGATAGAAGACCTCCTGCGATGATCTCCTTAGGGACATTTTTTGGATGAATGGTGTCATGAAACTCTTGGGAAACAAGCATGATGTAGGTTAACTTAATTAGGGAATGAAAATAATTGAATTAGGGGTTGATGGACCCTAATAATACAGATCTAGAAGTTGGGATTGATGTGCCCAAATTTTCTTGTAATAGATGGAAGTCGTTGCGGTGAAGCAGGATGGTTATCCAACACTTTTTTGGCTTCGTCTAAATATACAAATGTGAATGGGGTGATTCCCTTCGCATAACCTACAGGGAAACTTAAATTTACCACTAGGTGCATGCCCCCAAAGCTTCATTACATTCACCTAAGTAGACTACTCATGGCTATCAGGTGGATGGAATGAAGGTTCTTTTACGAGATCAAATGAAAGACTCGACTAGGATTTTACGAGATCTACTCAAAGACTCGACTTGGAACTTTGCTCCAAGGGACCTTGTTTCATTTTTTAACGAGATTGACACAAGACAAGGAACTCTGCTCAGATTCCTTGTTTCATTATTTAATGAGGTTGACACAAGACAAGGAATTATCCTCAAACCCTTGTTTCATTTTTTTAACGAGGTTGACACAAGACAACGAACTATCCTCAGACTCCTTGATCACAACTCATAAGAGGTCATGAAGGAGATCTGGTTCCAATGCCCCCAGTACATGTTGTACAACATCACTGAATTGATCGTTAGTTGATGTAGGCATGGAACAGGTTGCCACATAATTAACCCGTGGTGGGGATGATACCATTGGTACAAAAGGACCATTTAGGGAAGATGGTTGACTAGGAGCCATATTTGGACTGGGAAATGAAAGCTGGTCAATGGTGACAATTCTGCCTTCATGCGGGAAACAAATCACTCAAAAGAGTGTTGAAACAATAGCTCCCATGCCGTAAATATAGTCGCGCCCAAGAAGTAAATTGTAATCTAATGGGCCTAGGACTACCATCACGTTCAGAAAAAATATTTTTCCTCCCAAAGTAATAGGTAACCGTCGAAGTATCCCTAATGGTTGACGGATTCCTCTGTTAAAACCCAACAAATTTTGGGTAACTGGCACAAGTGGCGGCGAACCAAGCGCTTGCCAAGCAGTTGAGGAAAGGATACTCACAGACGCACCTTCATCTATAATAGTGCCAGATACAATCATATTACAAACTTGTACTATGATCTGGAAGGGCACATAACAAGGAAGGTGAAATCCTGTTAGTCGATTCCAATCAAAGGAAGTGACTAGACTACTAGGAGGAGGTACCATAGAAATGGAATAATTAACCCCTTGAGTTACAAGAACGGGAGGATTTTCCTCATGTCTTGATGGAACAGGAGGATTTCCCCCAAGCTCATTTGAATCTAAAGAAACGAAAATAACTTCAGTGATATCATTTTCACTCTCTTCGAGAAAGGTACGATTGACTAAAGGTAAAATCGAGTCAACTGTTACCCCGACCTGTTGATTTGGGTCAGGTATAGACTCAGAGGATTCACTTTCAGAGAGAGTGGGTTTGACCGATGGTTGATTTGAGTCAATCAATTCATCAACTAGTGAAGGATTAAGGGAGAGTTTCCTGTAACCAGATGGAACTCGCTGCGGTGAAGCAGGACAGTTATCCAACACTCTTTCGGCTTCATCCAGATAGGGACAAAGGTGAATGGGGTGATTCCCTTCACATAACCTACATGGAAACTTGACTTTTCCCTTCTGTCCATGAACTTTACTATCACTAGTTGATGGTATGTCACCAACATGATCTCCAGAGGTTGATGACATAGGATGATCTGAACGAGAAGACCATTCTTCTAAGATCTGAGGAATATCAGGAAAATTTCGAAGAAGATGGTCTCTTGCACAAAGTTTGCATGGATATCAAACTTTGTGAGGCTTGACGGATGGTTTCTCATCAGATGTTGCATTCAAAGCAATGGTTGCTTGGTTGCCCCTCTGCTGAATTTGCTTCTTCTTCTTCTTCTTCCCTTTCTTCTTCTTCTTAGCCACCTGGTAACTAGTACCAATACTTTCACTAGGCGAAAGGAAGAAGGGGAGGAAGAAACAACCGAGCAAGAAGGCAAAGGGTCAACTTTAGGATCAGCTGGAGGTTGATTTTATCCAGTTTGAGGTGTACTCGATTGTAGAGAAATCATGACATTTTGAACCAAGGAGGTTGAAAACAACCATACTAGCAAGCCAATGGTAAATCCCAGAAGGGACAATGTAGCCATATATGAAGCACCGATATTTCCAAACAGAGGAAAAGGACTAGGATTCCCATCAAAAGGAATTCCTTGATTGGTGGACTTCGGATTTGTCACCATATGTTTCAACCTAAGATCAACTAAGAAGAGAACATGGAGGATGTTATCCACGATCAATTAATTTTTACGACACTGAAACACAACTTTGCTTTTTCATTTTTAAAGAGTCGAGAAAAAGCAAAAGATGACTCTAGTCGCTTTCGATGTTTTATGAGCTTGAAAGGACAAGCGCTCAGATGATCCTTTTCTTTTAAAGAGTCAAAAAGGAACAAAAGTGACTGCTCAGGAGATACTAGACAAGAGGGTTTACCAATCTAATCACAAAACTGCAATATACACCTTGGTGGTAAATGAAAGAGAAATTACCAAGGATTTACCATACGACAGTCAGTCTTCCCAAATGTTGTGTTCGGTGCATTGTGATCGGTAAGGTGGCAAACTCGGCTTCCTAGGGATAAATTCTTTCAACCTATTGGAGTCTCCCACTCTATACTTGACGGTACAGGGAGCATAAGTCCATACTAGTACTTATTGAATCAGAGAGGAGGAATCACCCAACCTCAATGAAAACGACAGCCACTAGGTTTTAAGACATCGGAACACGTCTCTAGCCTAGACACCTCTAGATATTTGTGTTAAGTTCCAATGCATTATTAGATTAATTCAGATAAATTTTAAGTTGATCTTATTTAAAAATTTCCTTTGAGGGTTCACCATGAGATGTTTTCCAAAATTCCTAAAAATGCAACTAGAATGAGAAGCACTATTTCCATTCATTTCAACAATGAAAATCCTAGCTATGAGGGATAGAGCATACAAGTACTTTTTGAACAAGCAACAAAGAGCACAAACTAGATGAAATTCTCTAAACCATTCCTTTCAAGCATTCACAAACATCAAGATGCAAATGCATGTTTTTCTTTTCAAATCTCTTAATGTTATAATGAACAAAAAGGAAAAATGCACAATTGATAAAAAAATACCTTTTCATAAAAATGATGATTTTGCGACAATTTCTTTTCAAGGAAAGGAATAATTTACGACACTTTCAATTTCAAAGAAATGAGGAATTACAACACTTCCAATGTAAAGAAGACCATATGCACATATCAATCAATCGATCTTTTATGAATGAAGACTTTACGACAATTCAGTTTTTGAAGGAAAAGACAACTTTATGACACTTTCTTTCGACAAATATCAATCGACAATATTCTAACTTTGACTATAGACTGATAATGACAAAGAAAACATTAAAGAAACATTAATCAATCCAATCAAAGTAGGGTTGGTTGGCTAAGGAGATGAAAAGACTGTTTTCAGAGATAAGACATCATTGATTTTCAGCAAGCAAGCAATCAGAAGAATTTTGGCAAAAACTCAATCCAAAGGTGGGAATTTAACCTAAGGTTGATCCGCGCAGGTCAAAGAGTGGCAACCTTCATTTCATAACACTGTCTCTCACTAAAAACTGCGCTGATTTCAATGATTTCAAGGCTAATCAGTGCAGGCCAAAGAGGGCCAATCTGTACTGATCATCTCAGGCCAAAGAGGGCAAATCTGCACTAATTAAAATATTCCTTTGTTAATCAATGCAAGTCGTTCGAAGTGCGATGCATAGTAGTGTCTCTGTGCGGCCACTCAAGAGTCATCTAACCTCAAATTTTGACCAAAATTCAATGCAAAAGGCTAAATCACAACAAGTAAAGTATGTCAAGGTGTCTAAGGAGGTGGATAAGCTACTAAAAGGGTTAAAATAATCCCCAGTGAAGTCGCCATTTTGTTACGGGCAAATTTGGTGTCTTTTCGAACGACTAACCCCTAGACCTAGTAGCAAGTCTAGAACAACAGTTAAAGTAATTCCATTATTTTTCCTATAGCTAACAGATAAAACAAAGAGGAGCAAAAGTACCAATCTGTATCTTTCGCTCAATCCCTCTTCCCTTTGACCACATTCGCCGCTCCCTTTCGTACTTAACTCGCTTGAAAGGTACCTGCACACAAGCTGAGACAGAGAACCATCAAAGTATACATATAGATCTATTAACTAAACATAATATAGAATCAAAAGTACAATATACATCACATAACACATGAATGGGAAAAAGCATAGAACTCTTTATTCATAGAAAGGAATATTACAACCCATGTAGATGCATGTTCGATTCAGCGTCATCCTCCCAGCTTCAAACCCTTCTCTCCTCATGGAAACAACAATTTGACATGATAACATTACTCTCTCAACTAATATCATCCAAGCAGCATTTCCTTAGCTCAAGAATTTTCAACCTTAGACCAGCCTTGAATGCCTGGTCCTTTTATAGCTAAACAGAGGAGGTTAGGCCATTAATGGCCCTCATGAATGCTTTTCCATATTTGGGAAGTGGTTCCATAGAGGAAGGGATAATGGATTAAGGTTCATTCATCTCCTTCCTCATCCAAAAGAGAGCCCAATCCTTCTAGAAACCTCTAGAAGCATCCATTGGATGAGGAATCCAATGGATTCATTTGAAAAATTCGATGGATCTCGCTCATCGCAGGTGATACAAAGGCTAGGTGCGATGCATAGCACCCAGATAGTGTAGTGCCTACCATTAATTTCAGCCAAATAGAAGGCCTCCTGCGATGATCTCCTTAAGGACAATTTTTTGGATGAATGGTGTCATGAAACTCTTGAGAAGCAAGCATGATGTAGGTTAACTTCATTAGGGAATGAAAACAACTAAATTAGGGGTTGATGGACCCTGATAATACAGATCTAGAAGTTGGGGTTGATGTGCCCAAATTTTCCTGTAACAGGCTAGAGAATGTGCAATGATTCAAGAGCAATCAACAAGATAACAATCAGGTACAGATTTCCTTTACCTGGAATTGAAGATTTGATGGATTGTTTGAGTGGAGCAAAATACTTTACAAAGTTAGATTTAAAAAATGGTTATCATCAAATCAAAATTAGAGAGAGAGATGAGTGGAAAACTGCTTTTAAAACAATTGAGGGATTGTATGAATGGATGGTAATTCCTTTTGGGTTATCAAATGCTCCTAGTTTATTTATGAGGCTTATGAATGAAGTGTTGAAGGAAGTTATTGGTAAATTTGTAATAGTATATCTAGATGATATATTAATTTACAGAAGATCAAGAGAGGAACATGTGAGACATCTGAATTATTTTTTACAGAGGTTACAACAAGAGAAGTTACAGTTAAATTTAAAGAAATGTTCATTCATGAAGGAAGAGTTGGTATATTTGGGTTTTGTTGTTTTTGCTGAGGGGTTAAAGATGGATCCAAAGAAGAACAAGGAAATCATGGAGTGGCCTTCACCAAAAAGTGTATTTTAGGTAAGAATTTGTCATGGCCTTGCTAGTTTTTATAGGAAATTGATAAGGAATTTTAGTAAGATCAATGCTGCTATCATTGACACTATAGAGGAGGATAGACAACCATTTAAATGGACTGCTGAAGCAAAAAAGAACTTCTAGTTGATGAAGAGAAGGATTACTGAGAAACCTATTCTAATTTTTCCTGATTTTAATAAACCTTTTTAAGTGAAGTGTGATGCCACTGGAGAAGCCATTGGAATTGTTTTAAGTCAGGAGGACAGACCTGTAGCTTATTTCAGTGAAAAACTGAATGAGTCAAAGAAGAAATATTCTTCTTATGACAAGGAGTTTTATGCAGTGGTGCAGTCTTTAAAGAAGTGGAGACATTACTTGATGTCAAAGGAGTTCATACTTTATTCAGATAGCCATGCATTACAGTACATTATGCAACAGCCAAAGCTTAACCAGAAGCATGCAATGTAGTTTTTAACCCTGTACAGAAATTACCTGCATACGAATTTTAAATCACAGGAAAAATAAAAATGCGAGAGCATAACACATAAAACACATATACACAGAGATTTCCCACTGGATCCCAAAATCGGGACTACCAGCTGATTTTTCATTATGTTCCTTTTCAATGTTACAATACATATTTATACATGCTAAGCATCCAATACCATGGACCGAAAAAACCATCACGTCCAGATACCATGGACCAAAAAACCATCGCATCCAATACCATGGACCGAAAATCATCGCGTCCAAAAAACATGTGCGAAAATCATGCACAAAAACCATAGGTGGGTCCGCCCAACCTAACATAGGGTCCAAAACCAAATTTTCCGGGGCGCTACCCCGGACCCCATAAAGTGGGGTTACGGGTACCCCTCAAACCCCCTGTTAACTATGTGGAAAGAATATAACACAACCCAACATGCAAAGTGGGTATAATATCTTCAAAGTTTTAATTTTGTGTTGAAACATATAACTGGCCAATCAAACAAAGTAGCAGATGCCTTAAGTAGAAAGAGCATTTTAGTTCAAAAAAGTCAAATTCAAGTGTTGAGTTTTGATTTTCTTAAGGAATTAAGTGAGAAAGATTTAGATTTTAAAGAGGCATTTGAAGCTTGTAGAAATCCTGTTTTGTTAGACAGAAGTAAGTGGCTAGATTATTTCTTGCAAGAAGGATTGTTGTTTAAAAGAAATTAGTTGTGCATACCAAACTGTTCTATGAGAGAAAATTTGATCAAGGAGAAACATAGTGGTGGACTTGGAGGACATTTTGTGCAAACAAGACTTATGAGCAGTTGAACCGGTTTTATTTCTGGCCGAAGATGAGGTCTGATGTGGAAAAGTATGTGAAGAATTGTAAAGTCTGTTAGTATGCAAAGGGAAGGAACCAAAACACAGGTTTGTATGTTCCATTACCTATTCCAAATAGACCTTGGGATATGGTAAGTATGGACTTTGTTTTGGGTTTACCAAAAACTAAAAGGGGACATGATTCAATTTATGTAGTAGCTGATATATTTTCAAAAATGGCACATTTTATTCCATGTTATAAAACTAGTGATGCTACTCATGTTGCTAACTTGTTTTTTAAGGAAATTGTATGGTTGCATGGGTTACCTAAGAGCATTGTTTTAGATAGAGATACCAGATTTGTTGGTCATTTCTGGAGGACCTTGTGGAAAAAACTTGGTACTAAACTGAGTTACAGTTCTTCTTATCATCCACCGACTGATGGGCAGACTGAAGTTGTAAATGATAATCTTCTGAGAAGTCTTGTAGGTGAACATCTAAAGCAGTGGGATCAAGTTTTCGCACGGGTAGAGTATGCTTATAATGATTCTCCTAATAGGAGTACAAGGCAGAGTCCATTCCATATAGTTTATGGAATGCACCCAAGAGGAGTGTTTGAATTGAGAGACTTGGGAAAAGCTAAAATGAGAAGTGCAAAAGGAGAAGATTTTGCTTCAGAGATTCAAGCAATACATGAATAGGTAAAACAACAGTTATAGGACAACAACATACAGTATAAGGGTAGAGAAGACTTGAAGAAGAGGGAAGTTAATTTTTAGGTTGGATATTTGGTTTTAGCAAACCTAAGGAAGGAAAGGTTTCCAAAAATGGAGTATAACAAGTTAAAATTTAAGAAAATTGGACCATGAGAAGTTTTGAGGAAATTTTCTGCAAATGCATATGAAATTGAGTTACCCCCTAGTATTGGAATATCTCCAATTTTCACTGTTGTTGATTTGTACAAGTATGAAAAGGGACAGGAAGATGATACAATAGAAGACAAGGAAGAACAAGAGGTGGATTGGGTAAAACAATTACCTACAACAAAGACATTGCAACCAGAGAAGATATTGGATAAAAGAGTGTTTAAGAAGACAAGGGGACGGGAGTATTTTTAGTACTTGGTCAAGTGGAAAGATCAACCAATTGCTGATGCTACCTGGGTGAAAGATACCATGCTATAGAAGTTGGGCAGTTCTATAGAAGAGCTCATGGATAGGAGCCCAAGAAGAATTTTTCCCTCAGGAGTATGATGCACGAGCATGAGCCTTGAAGGCAAAAGGCTTCATTTTACTCCAAAATTTAAAAAAAAATTACAAGAAAAGGAGAGATCCTTTAGCTGTCAATTTACAAAGTTTTCTAGATAGGATTTTACCTAGAATATAGGTATTTTAATGATTTTGTAATTACTCCAAGTAGTTCAGAGTTAGTTGAGATTCTCGAGGAGAATATCATGTAGTTTAGGTATTTATCTAGGATTAGATAGATTTGATCCATGGATTGAGGATCGGATTGTTGGATGTAAAGTATTTTATGTAAGTTTTGAACTATTGTACGAGGATTTGGCTGGATTTGGCTATGGAGAATTAGAATGTAAAAGAATTGAAATATCTCTGTATCTCTATGTATCCTGTGCATGAATGGTTAAATCTCGGAGCTTGAATTCCTTCAAAATATCTCTGTGTATTGATTGAATTCTAGTTTGGCCTGTAAATTTCAGGTTGGTATAACCATGTGTTATCGCGCTTAAATATTTATTTCTGTGTACTAATATATCTAGAATATATTTTAAAGAAATATAGTTTAGACACAGTTTAAACTTGGCAGAAGGCAAATACTTGGCGGAGCGGAAGAAAACCCCGATAAAATCTGTGAGAGCACAAGAAAAGATCTGAGTCATCTGATTGATAGGCACGGACCTAATGGTGGTCACATGCTCATAAGTGTGAATGTTAACCTAGAAAATGGACGCGAAAAATTATTCAACTAGGATAACAACTTTGTTGATGGGGACCGTCCAATTGAAGGAGGCTGATCTGACGGTAGACGCGTGGTTAACACGCACGGGGTTTAATTTAGAAATTGGACACAATATTGTATGTAATGTGATTATTCCATTTTAGGTCCGGTTAATCATAGTCGTCCGTTGTGAAGGACGTGATCCGATGGTGATCGCGCGGTGAAGGTGCGCGAGAGTTAATTCTAAGTTTGGACCCGAGAAATTATAAACTGCATCTTTGTTTTCATTTCAGTTCCGTCATAAGTGAAGTTCTGCCATATTCCGAGAAACAGTTAATAGTTATGTTTCTTTTAGAAGAATACCTAAGTTTTGAGGCATATGACTGAAACTCCAAGGAAAATTGAAGAAGAACTTCCACCAGCGCTTGAGGAGATCATTTTTGGGTTTGAACGATTATCCCTTACACCTGCAACTAGACCACCAATGATCACACCACTGGTACTTTCTTTAGAAGAATAAATTTTGTTTCTTCTAGTCCTGTTATAGATCCATTTGGGTACATCACTCCCATATTATAGATCAGTGCTTTAGGGCCCATCAAACCCTAATTTAGTTGATACATACCCTAAAGAAGTCAACCATCAGAATGCCTAGCTTCCCAAGAAGTTCTATAACTGAAATCATCCAAAAATTGTCTCTAAGAGGATCAGCACAGGTAGATACACTACTAGGGTGCACTGTAGTGCAGCCCAGTACACTACCAGGGAGCATTGCAATGCCGCCCAATACACTACCAGTGTGTGCTGGGCGAATTTGAGCGAAATTTCATTGGGGTTTGGGGATATTCTTATCCATTAGATGCATCTAGAAGCTTCCTAAGCTTATCTACTCCTTTGGACTCGAAATTGGATGAGGGAGGAGTACATCAATCCCTTCATCCCTTCCTCCATGGAACTAAATCCTAAGTTTGGGAGGGCATTCATTATCACCATTTATGGCATAACTTCCTTCATTCATCTATAAAAAGACCACTCATCTAAGTGATCAGGGGCAGGTTGGGCTGGAAATCATTGAATTATAGGGAGATGATGTTAGTATGAGACTTGAGTTGATTTCAAGTATTGTAATGATGTCAAATGTCTTGTGAGGAGAGGATGGGATTGAACTAGAGGAGCGATGTTGAATCAAACAAATTGGGTTGTGACTCTCGCTTTTACTAATAAAGTGTTCAAAGCTTTTTCCATATGCTTTTATTATCCATTGATGCTTTCATATGTGTATCATGTACTTGATTCCATGCTATGTTTAATCAATAGATCATTATCATATGCTTTGATCGGTTTTTGTCTTATGCCTGTGTGCAGGTACCCTTCAAGCGGATTAAGTATGGAAAGGAGCGACAGAATTGGTCAAGGGAGATAAGGAGTAATCAAAAGCTTCAAGTAGGATTCTTTACGTCTTATTTAATCTATTCATCATAGAAAAAGTAGAGAATGCTTTGAACTGTTTTTCTAGACTTAGCTAATAGTCTAGGGGTTTAAGCGTTTATCCGTAGACACTAAAACTTCCCAAAACAAATTGGTGACTCTGCTGGGGAGAAATTATCCATCTTAGTAGCAAATCCACCTCCTTAGACACCTTGACATACATTAATTGTTGTAATTCAGCCTTTTGCATTGAATTTTGGTCAAAATTTGAGGTTAGATGACTCTTGAGTTGCCTCACAGGAATCAACGAAGGCTAGCCTTAGAGACATTGTGCTGAAATGTACCCTCCAATTAGAGATAGTGCATTGCAGCACAATTACTCCCTCTTTGGCCTACGTTGATCTTCCTAGGTTCAAATTCCCACCCTTGGAATTAATTTTTTTGCCAAAATTCTTCTGATTGCTTGTTTGTTGATTGTAAATGGATGTCATGTCTTTGAAAATAGTTTTTCATCTCCTTATCTAGCCCTACTTTGATTAGATTGATTAATGTTTCTTTAATGTTTTCTTTGTCATTATCATTCTCTAGTCAAAGTTAGAATATATTTGATTGATCTTTGCCGAAAGAAAGTGTCGTAAAATCGTCTTTTCCTTCAAAAATTGAATTGTCATAAAATATTCATTCATGAAAGATTTATTGACTGATGTGTGCATATCATTAGTATTTTCGTTGAAATTGTTGTAATTCCTCATTTCTTTGAAAACGAAAGTGTTGTAAAGTCTTCCTTTCCTTGAAAAGAAATTGTCGCAAAATCGTCATTTTTATGAAAAGATTTTATTGATCAATTGTGCATTAGTTTTCCTTTTTGTTCATTCACATTAGGGAAATTGAAAATAAATACATGCATTTTTCATCGTTCATATTGTAGTTTGTGAATTTTTGAAAGGAATAGCTAGGGAAATTGCATTAGTTGTACTCTTTGCTCTTTGTCAAAAATTTGATTGCTCTATCCCTACTAGCTAAGGATTTTCATCGTTAAACTGAATGAAAAGAATACTTATAACATTAGTTGAATTTTAGGAATCACAAAAATGCATCATGTGCTGAACCTTGAAAGGAAAATTCTAAATAAGATCAACTTAAAATTTATCTAAATTTACCTAATGGAGCATTGTCACCTAACGAAAAATATTTATAGGTCTAGGCTAGAGACGTGTTCCGGCGTCGTAAAACAAAGCAGTTGTCGCTAACTTGTCTACAATACATCCCAAGTGTGATAACTCATTCAACGTACATGATTATATCATAGCTCGTCCACATACCTTCAGGTATATAGGGCAGTGTTACAATACGTAAAGTGTATTGGAATGCTCTCACTGTGTGATTTTGCATTACACAACACTTATAAGGACTGGGCCTCCACGTACCTTCGGGTATATATGGGAGGACAACTCTAGGTTGATATCCATCCTTAAGTAACCGAGTCAGCCACCTTGTACATTGTGATACACCGAACATAGCATTCGGGGAGATTGCTTGCCCGTACTTCTTGGTTCGCCAGGAGGCATTCTGCAGTTCACAGTTGCTTGGTAAACCTTTTGCCTAGATTATACCTATTTTATTTTCTTACGTTACTTTGATTAAAATAAATTAATTGACTGCGGATAACATCCTCCATGCTCACTCCTTAGTTGATCTTAGGTTGAAACGTATGGCAACAAATCTGGAGTCCACCAATCAAGGAATTCCATTTGATGGGAATCCTAGTCCTTTTCCTCCATTTGGAAATATTGGTGCTCCATATATGGCTACATTGTCCCTTCCAAGATTTACCATTGGCTTGCCAATATGGTTGTTCTCAACCTCCTTATTTCAAAATGTCATGATTTCTTCGCAATTGAGTACACCTCCAACTGGATAGAATCAACCCCCAGTTGACCCTTTTCCTTCTTCCTCCCCTTCTTCCTCTTCGCTTGGTGAAAGTATTGGTACTAGTAACCAGGTGACTAAGAAGAAGAAGAAAGGGAAGAAGAAGAAGAAGAAAGAAATTCAACAGAGGGGCAATCAAGCAACCATTGCTTTGAATGCAACATCTGATGAGAAACCGCCTGTCAAGCCTCACAAAGTTCTATATTGATGCAAACTTTGTGTGGGAGACCATCTTCTTCGAAATTGTCCTGATATTCCTCAAATCTTAGAAGAAAGGTCTTCTTGTTCAAAACATCCTATGTCATCAACATCTCGAGATCATGTTGGCGACACGCCATCAACTAGTGGTTGTAAAGTTCATGGAACCAAGGGTAAAGTTAAGTTTCCCTGTAGTTTATGTGAAGGGAATCACCCCCTTCACCTTTGTCCCTATCTGGATGAAGCCAAAAAAGTGTTGGTTAACCGTCATACTTCATCGCGGCGACTTCCATCTGGTTACAGGAAACTCTCCCTAAATCCTTCACTAGTTGATGAATTGACTGACCAAAATCAACCGTCGTGTTATCACTTAAGGTTACAAGTTCATCTATGTACAAAGATCCATATATAAATTTTTGGTTCAAATCAATAGGTTGTTTAGGTTTATTACTTTAAAATTAGTCTTTTCCAAAGATATTGAGGTATGTCCTTGTTAAAAATCGTTAGTTTCCATCTCCCATAGCATATATAGTCTTGATTATATCATTCTAACATTGCACAGTTGCGTAGCATAAATATGATTGGCCTGTTTTAACTGTGGAATCATTTTCCACCATTCCTGAGCAGCCATTGCGTAGCGCCGCATGTCATTTCATGATTGCCAGCGCTACGAAATCGGGGATTCGGGTATTTTCTGCAGTACATTGTCTTGAAGTGTCAAATCTTGGGGTGTGAGTCATCAAAAAACCGTTTAGATATGTCAGTCGACATCCCATCTAGATCATAATAGGATCCATCCCGCCATTTGAATAGGATCACACACATGTCTATGATGTTAATCAATCTTATGAGGTAAGGTGGTGCAATTATGTTTATTCATGACTGCATTCAACGTGCCTATCCCATGCTAAGTGTTTCAAAAAACAAAAAGAAGCCGCCCGAATTCTTATTCAAAAGAAAGTTTACTGCAAGCGAGCCCGCATTCTGAAAGCCAA
>APFE031613230.1:0-14302 GCA_000404065.3 Pinus taeda
TAGATCCAAAGTAAGATGGATCTATGTTGGTTTAATTCCCCCCTTTAAATAGGCTACATTCCAGATGAATACCATGTGTCAATACCATGTGCCATTTTTATTTTTATTAATAGTAATATTAGGGTTAATAATGTTTTATTTATTTACCCTACCTCTCGTTTATTTATATTTTTATTAATTTATCATACCTCTTTTACAAATATGGTTTCTAGCCCATAGGATTCACTTAAATAAAACCTCTTTTTTGAGCCTTCATAAATAGAAAGAGGGTTATGGACTAAATATAAAAAGGGGTTTTATTTATTTACCATACCTCTAGTTTATTCATATTTTTATTTATTTACCATACCTTTTGAGTAAGTATAAAAATAGGTTTTATTTATTTACCATACCTCCACTTTATTTATATTGTTATTTGTTTACACCGTTGCATGTCTATAAGGTGACTTATGGAGTAAATATAAAAAATGTTTTATTTATTTACCATACCTCTCATTTATTTATTTTTTTATTAATTTACCATACCTCTTTTATAAATATCGTATTTGGCCCATAGGATTCACTTAAATAAAACCTATGCTTGAAAATAGGGGAAATGGAAGGTTGTAAATCCTAATTTCAAGGCATAAATTTACCTTTTTTACCCTCTCCCTTAAAATAAGATGGACTAACCTCCATACCTAACTTTTTTATAAAATAAATTTGAGGCCATTTGTAAAATGTACTATGACACAAAATATTCACCCACTAAAAATTTAAAACCCCTTAAGGGCGAAAATTCACCCCTAAAAGTTTCCATGCCTAATTTTGAGCTATTGAGCCAGATTCTCAGCCTACATTTTCAAGGTAATCATGATTATGTTTCTTCTTTACCACTGCATTTGACCACTCCCTTCAGTACTCCTAAGCTTGATACTACTCTTCTTGTGATTAGCCCTAGTAAATCCTTGCATATTAGTTTAGATTTGGACTCATCTCAGTAGGAGCAGCTTGTGAATTTGTTGCAAAACCATCTTAGTGCCTTTGCATGGGGCTATGAAGATATGAAGGGTATTCCTCCTGAAAGTTGTACACATCATATCTATATTCAGGAAGGAATCTGACCTGTCTAACAACCCCAAAAGTGAATGAATCCAGATCTAAGAGATATTGTGAAGGAAGAAGTACAGAAACTCTTGGATGTCAGTTTTATCTATCATATTTCTGACAGTGAGTGGGTCTCTCCATTGGTGCTATTACCTAAGAAAGATGGAAGGTGGTGTATTTGTATTTATTATCAAGAATTAAACAAAGCCACTCTCAAAGATTATTTCCCTCTCCCTTTCATTAACCAAGTGCCTGATAGCCTTGCAGGAAAAAAAATTTTCCTTTCTGGATGGGTTCAGTGGTTATAACTAGATACAGATTGCACCCGAAGATTAGTATAAAACTAATTTTACATGTCGTTGGGGTAAATTTTCTTATAGAGTGCTTCTCTTTGGTTTATTTAATGCCCGAGCTACCTTTCAAAGGGCAATCCTGGCCATTTTTTCTGATCTAGAATTTGTAGAAATTTATATGGATGACTTTTCTGTGTTTGGTGATTCTTTTCAAGAAGCTCTCAAAAACCTGGAGAAATTACTTCTATGTTTTTAGGAAGCCCACCTCACCTTGAGTGATAAGAAATGTAAATTAATGTGCAAAGCGGGATTGGTACTTGGCCATTTGATTTCTGGACAAGGTATCCAAGTTGATCTAGCAAATATTGAAATCATTTTGCATCTTCTTGCACCCAAAACTCAGAGGGAAGTAAGATGTTTTTTAGGACATCCTGGTTACAATAGGAGATTCGTTGAAAATTTTTCTAAGATAGTTGCCCCTCTTTTCCAACTTCTAGCTAAGGATATGAATTTTCTTGGACCACAGCTTGCCAACAGTCTTTTGAAACATTGAAGGAAAAGTTAGTACATGCACTTGTTTTGAGAGGTCCTAAATAGTCCCTACCTTTTCACATTTCCTCTAATGCTTTATATTTGGCTATTGGTGCAGCTTTAGGACAAGAGGAAAATAAGCAATCCTATGCTATTTATTATATTAGTAATAATTTTTCTATTGCTAAATTAAATTATACAATTACAGAGAAAGAGTTTTTAGCTATAATTTTTGCAAATAATAATTTCAAGCACTATATTACAGGATATAAAGAATTTGTACATACTGATCATTATGTGATTAAATATGTGATGAACAAGCCATTGACTAGCAGTAGAATCACTAGGTGGTTACTATTGTTGCAAGAATTTAATATTATTATTGTCGATAGACCAGGAAAATCTAATGTTGTAGCAGATTTTCTTTCTAGATTAGATAATCTTGGTGAAGCAACTAATGTTAATGATGATTTTCCATACGAACTTCTTTTTGCTATGTAAACAGATTCTTTGTGGTTTTTTGACATTGCTAATTACTTGATTACTAGGAAAACACCACCCCACTTGTCCGCTCGTGAAAAGCAAAATATTATTCAGAAAAGTGTTGCATACTCCTCGATTCAAGGAGGTCTCTTTTACACTGGTCCAGATCTGATTATCTCTAGGTGTGTAAAAGATGAGGAAGTGTTTGACATACTGAAATCTATTCATGATGAACCTTATGGAGGCCAGTTCGCTGATAAGTGGACTACATATAAAATATTGTGTGATGGTTACTTTTGGCCTTCCTTGTTTAAGCATGCCAAACAATATGCCAAGCGATGTGATAGTTACCAGTGAATGGACTAGCCTAATGAAACCAATGAAATGCCTTTATGCCCCCAAGTTATAATTAAGCCATTTGAAAAATGGGTTATTGATTTTATAGGACCAATAAATCCTATGTCATTAAGTACAAAGCATATCTTGGTTTGTACAGATTTTGTTATGAAATGGGTAGAAGCTAAAGTTGTTTCCTTTGCTACAGAAAAAGTTGTTGTTGGTTCTATTTTTACTAAAATCTTTACTAGATTTGGTGTGCCTAGAGAAATTATTTTTGACAATGGTTTGCAGTTTATTTCTAATCTAGTACAATGTGTGATGGAGCAATACAAGATCTGGCACAGGAAATCCATGCTGTATCACCCGCAAGTAAATAGCCAGGTGGAATCCACAAACAAAGTGATCGAGTCCATTCTTACAGAGACAGTAAATATGCACCAGAAACACTGGGTTGAAAGATTACCAGAAGCTTTGTGGGCATACAAAACCACTTGGAGAAATAGCACGGGAGAAAATTTAGTTTTCTTGGTAAATGGACACAGATTAAAGAAGTATTTTCAGCCACTTGCCATGAAAGATTTTACACAGTAAGTCCAATAGAAATTCAGAATGGTAGTATATTAGTAAGAATTTTTCTTCCGCTGAATTAAATTATACAGTTACAAAGAAAGAGTTTTTAGCTGTAATTTTTGCAATTCTTAAGTTCAGGCACTATATTATAGGATATAAAGTATTTGTACATACTGATCATTCCATGATTAATTATTTGATGAACAAGCCATTGACTAGTAGTAGAGTGACTAGGTGGTTACTATTGTTGCACGAATTTAATATTACTATTGTTGATAGACCAGGAAAATCTAATGTTGTAGAGATTTTCTTTCTAGATTATATAATCCTGGTGAAGCAACTCCTGTTAATGATGATTTTCCATATGAACATATTTTTTCTCTGTCATCAAATTCTCTAAGGTTTGCTGACATTGCTAATTACTTGGTTACTGGGAAAACACCACCCCACTTGTCCACTCGTAGAAAGGGGAATATTATTCAGAAAAGTGTTGCATACTTCTGGATGGTAGTGGTGAATGGTAATACAAACCTTTTGAAAACATGAATTCTTTTTCTTCTTCTTAAAAAAAAAGAGAATAAATATTAAAAAAAAAACAAAGAGAAAAAAAACACATCTTCCTGTAATTATGAAAATCGGTTCATTGACATGATTTCAGAAGGATCAACCTGTATTTCAGAAGGATCAACCTGAAAACCAGCTTGCTGGTAGGAAGATCACTAATTTCTAATAGAAAGAAAATGTTGATTGATCTTTAGATATGCTAGCGACCACCAAGTAAAAGCAGCGTCAGCAGAACAAACCTTTATACAATTGGGGTAATTAGCATGGATATTTTTATTCAAGTAACGCTTAATTTTCACTAGAGTTATTTTTCTTGTGCCAATTTAGGCAGACCTTCCAGAAAATTTTATGTCTTTCTTCATATTCCACTTTTGTAATATTCCCTCAATTTTCTTCTTCAATCCTAGAATGATTAACCTTCCCATATTCTTTTAAATTTACCCTAACCGTTTCGTAAAAATCCCACTTTACCCTTGAATTTTTTTCTCCCTATCCCACTTCTATTTATTCACTCTTATGGTAGTATTCCTAGAATCCCTGTAACAGAATTCCTTCCCATTCTGAAATTTCCCTTTTCCCACTTCTTTGTTCCCTCATGAATTCATTATAGGATCTCACTCACCAAGAACAAAAGGATATGCTCTGAAGCATCAAGAAAGGGCAAAGCAAATTTCCAGTATAAATTGAGGAAGCCATGTTGGAAGTCCAGCCTATATTTTATTTAAATTCCCTATTCTTTTTTCAGATATTATGCTTGCACTAGTACAAGCATGTCGTCCTATATATTAATGTAAGTAGAATGGTATCAGTAGAATAGCATAGTTTAAAGTGGTGCAAGCAGACCGGTGCAAGCATGCACCCTATCAGAAACATAGTACAATTTATTCTCTTCATAGTATACATTATAGAAAAGTGGTCATCATGAAAATTTATAGGAAGTTCTTTCACTTAGTCGATGAGTACTTGCGCTAACATATTAACTAGGAGAAAATTATTTAAAGTATAAGATGATTTAAGTTAAGAATCATGATCATTTTTAATGAATGCTAAGTTAGTTTTTTGAATTATGAAGGAATGTGGAAGTGTTTAACCATTGCTTGGATATAATTGCCCCTTTCCACCATAATCCTAGATGTCCTTCATTCATAATGATTACCTCACCTAGCCATTAAAATGTCGCCGCAAGTACCAATCCAGCCTGATCTCAAAGATGTCGTGCATCCACGACTATTTCAATGGAATGAATGGGTGATAAGATGGAAAGGATGGTGGACAATTGGATCCCTATCTATAAGAACCAATTTTCCTGGTGTTGCATGTAAATTCCTTACTATTCATAGCCGTTAAGTAGTGATGTCACCTGTTTGAAGCGAACCCTCATCTCTTAGTAGGGTAGAATAGACTGCTGAGTATCGCAATAGTCTTGCACTATTGCAAGACTCACACTTTCTTTAGTTCTTGCAAAAGTTTGATGGGCACAAAAGAGAAGTGGCCTTACAGTTTGCCAGAAGTTTAAAAAATGGTTGAGTAAAAATTGGGCCTCTAAAATTTGAAGTTATGGAAGAATTTGTAGCAGCAGGGATAGGCTTGGAAAATACTGTTGAGCAGTGGTTTAAAAATCAAAAACTAGAAAGCAAGCGATGGTATTGTTTTTTCGTCAACAGGAAGATGAAGGTAGATTGGAAGGAAGGAGTTACACGTAGTGCCTGGCTGAGGCAGTGGCAGGACCTCATTTTCATCCTACAGAAAATTGTAACTTGTGAGGAAAGGTACTCCCACACCTTTGTATACTATTTTAGGATGTTGCAGCGTTTCAAAGCTGCTCAACACATCTGGTGGAGGATGAGTTTCCCCTATTTTTTGCTTAAGAGCTTGGAGAAAATGGCCAATGGTGTGTGGCACAAACGGGCAGACTAGGCCTACAAGAAGTTATATCACCATGAACTAATAAATATTTTTGTCCAGAAACAATTATATGTTAAAGGCATGACCTGGGAGGTGTTGTTAAAACAACTACATAAAAAGACAGCTGCTGGAAAGGAGACAGAGGATCCCGCCAGCACAAGCACAGGTTCGAGTAAGAATGTAAAGGGGAGTCCTTCTTGCACCAGTACAAAAAGGAAATGACCTAAAAAATCAAAAGAAGATAGGGCCCCATCTCTAAATAAGAAGACAGCTAGTGCGCCTGTTGAAGGAACTCCTTCTACGCCACCAGTACAGACACAGATCCCTGAAGAAGACACACTGTCAGTCCTTGCGGACGCAGAAAAATTTGAAGAGGTCGAAGATGACACTCTATTGGCAGATTTCATTAAAAAGCCCCAGAAAAATAATAAAGAATCTAGTGCAGGAAAAGAACCACAGTCCCCACAGGATGTTGAATCCCCTTCTGCACCAATGCAAGAAGAAGAACCAGAACCAGAAGAAGAAGAATTGGAAGAAGAAGAATAAAAAGAAGAAGAAGCAAGAGAAGAAGAACCAGACGAAGAATAATTTCCTAATGTAACCATGAGGGATATTGAGGTCCCTGAGGAAGACACAGCCCCTCTCGAGATAGAAAAAGAAAAATATTTGGTAACTCTTGTTGTTTCGGTAGTTGAACTAGAGCTTCAAGTGCATAACTTAGAACATCTCATAGCTAAAGCACAGGAGAATAAAGAACAGAGTAAAGAAGAATTAACTACGGAGATCCAGAAAAAGAAAAGAGAAGTTAAAGTTTGGAAGTATCGAGCTGTGCAATGTTTCAAGCGACTTAACAAGATGACAAAGAAACTAAAGAACATCATAAAGAAGAAGTCTAAAACATTATACGTTGATGTCAGTATGCCAGAGCAGGATTGAACTCGAATGCCCAAAATTTTGAAGGTTTTTTGCAAAGGTAAAGAGTTGTGTGAGGACACACAACAGCTTAGGGATGGGAGGATGTTAGCCCCGTAATTTTCTCTCTTTTTTGCATTTTACCCTTCCTAAATCATAACCATTTACCATTGTTTTACCTCTTTCATACACTCTCATCTTGCATCAGTCCAAGCACGGTGACATATTCTGTATAAACTTTATTTTTCATATTTTTAACTTAACTTAGCATTAATTAATCATTTATTACATGATTTCTTACTTTTAATCACTCTTTGTAAGTTATCGATGTCTCCAATGTTTATTTGGTAGTTATAGTACTCACCGTGACCGTTGATCCTAGTGCAGGATTGGATCTTGCACTGTTGTCAGCACAACAGTTCCTTGCAGCATATCTGAACCTCCTTGATCACCACCGCGTTTTGAGTAGCTTCAACCACGACAACAATATTGATCCAAAGGCAGTCGAGATAAAATTACCTCGTTTTGAGCAGCTTCAACCACAACAGCAAGATCAATCCAAAGGCAACCGAGATCGAATCTCTGAAGAATGAAAGCTGGAGATTGGCTACGACCAGTTTTGCTAACTATCTAAGTTTAAAGGCCGAAAAGCTAAATTCTGTGGTTGGTTATGTAATCGGTTGAATGATCTATTTTGGCCCTTGGCCAAAGATCTATATAATTTAGAATGTAAATAGGACTAGGGGATCTTTTTGGATAGAATAGAGACACAACCAAAGAGGTAGTAACAGGTTGTTGTGTTTTGTTATTGCCCGAATTTGGGTTGGACGATGTATTAATGTATGTACTTGCCTCAATGAATTAATAAAAAGGGAGCTCTGCCTCATGTTTCAAGAATCAAATTTCTGTATTTGAGTTGATGAATTGATTAAAGTATTGAGCATTATTTTTATTTAAAAGGGAAATGCATTAGTTGGCTAGGGCCCAGCCAGCCCAACATGTTTACCCTATTTCTTATTTCTTGTAATTTGTGTTTACATTGTCAAGTATGATTTAATTTGTAGGCACATGCATTCCTGTTTGAGTGAAAGCGGATCTGTTGTGTGAAGTAGATAAATTTCCTTTCTTGCACTTGATTTCATATTGGTTTTCCCCGCCTGGTCCAAGCATGAGAAATAATCATGCACCAGTGCACGTTGGTGTGATATTTCCTTTTCTGCAGTTATGTTTGGTTTGTGTTCCCCACCCTATCCAAGTAGGAGAAATAAACCTGCAGCATTGCACGTTAGTGTGATATTTCCTTTTCTATAGATTTGTTTTGTTGGTTTTCCCCACCTGGTCCAAGCAGGATAAATGAACCTGCACCAATGCATGTTGGGGTGATGCAAAAATCATTTTTAGTCTACTTCCCACAATCTTCTTTCTTTCATTAAATGCTTATGACAGGATAAATGTATATGGATTTTTTTTTTATTCCTACACTCTATCAAGATCAGAAACATTCATTTTTATGTGTGCAATTTGATTTAACAATAGAATCGCACTTGCAATAACTAAGCACTCATTTTAAGAATTAAATGCTAAGTGCAAGAAGCTCTGATCCATTGCAAGAAATAGCTTCTTGCCACGGGATCTGAGTGCTTTGAACCTAAAAAATTTCAAGCCCTTGCAGGAAGTAAAAATCCCTTAGTAAAGACACCATTTATACCTTCTGCATAAAGCTTTGTTCCTACACTAGTGCAAGCAGACTACGATAGTACAGGACAGATTAGTGTGAGAAGGAAATCTCTAAAGGAGCAGGTTTAAGGGCCCATGTAATGAGACTACTAAATGTCTCTACTAAGGAAAAGCACATACTCAGTAGTTAAACAATAATTAGCTAGAGTGATTGCCCTTTATCTTTAATTCCCTATTGCAAATGCATTCTTCTTTGTTCCAGTCTTAGATTATTTTGATGGTTCCAGTTGCCTTTTTCTATTTTTAGTTTGATTATGCAATCTTTCCTTTAAAGAAAGTAGGGATTTATATTAGAAAGTTTCATATTGTCATGTACCTAAATAATACTTACCAAAACAAGGTTAAAATAAAAATTTTAATTGTTAATTTCATGCATAGAAAGAAGTGGGATAAGTTAATAATTTCAACTATTATGACTCAACACTATACATGTAAATAACATTAATTACTGAACCCCATACATTAGTCTATCGACCGTTGAATTCCTCGAACCCATACGGTGATCGATCATTTGTTATGTAGTTGACATTATAAACAGGGTTATAAGGTGTTAATAATCCTCCGCGAATACATAGTCTAATGTTCTAATGGTCATGTATGACCCTTGCCATTGAATGTGGCGTAGGGATCAACGTTGTTATCGTTCCCACGCAGCCACCAGACATCTAGCAATAAAGTTATAACCTGTCCTTGGCGGAGAAGGTGACAGCTGGGTCATCTCTGGATTATTCCATCCATCTGGACTTACGGTTTCTGGATTACAGTAAATGCCATTAATGTTGCAGGCAGCGGTGATCTCCTCAGGATCATTGATAAGATCCACGGCAGAGGTTCTTCGTCCTTGATCGAATGGTTGGAAATTATGGGCCAACTATCAAAGGTTTTAGGGTTTCCTGTTATATGCTTTTTGACTCATTATTTCCGCGGTTGTTTTCCATTCGGCTATGGTCGCCTACCTTCCATTCCTGTAGTCGGCTTCGATGTGAAACCCTGGTTATTGCTGTGCCGAGACACAGAGAATAACTGTGGTTTCTCGCTTCTGCAGAACTTAAACAGGTAGAATTTGTTTTTCCTTTGCATCATTAACTTTAATAGGTATTTCTTTGTTTTCCTTGCTCCATTATTAAGTAAGGGTTTATCTCAGGGTTTTATGGACTGCAGTTATCACTAATCTCTTTACTCTGGCGACTCTGTTGTCAGGGATTTGATGGGCTTTCCGCCAACTTCATTTCGGCTCCGCAAGCAGAATCAACATGTGAGTCCGTGGAACCTGCTTTAGGGTTAAATGTATGTTTACCGTTAGATGAATAATGACTCTTCCCCTTTTCTTGTCAGGTAATTTTACTACTTCCTGATGGGAAGATGTTTTTCTGTGATCTATGTTTGTCTGAGGCGACCCCATAATTTGGAGCCAGGGTTCTGGTCTCGAAGGTCCTTGTGGCCAGCGGTATTTCCGCGCCTGGACGAAACTCAGAGGTCTCTGCTGTTAAATGTAGTATTTTGTGTTGATTTCCGGAATGACATTTTGAGTTCCCTACCGTGAGGATTTTGTTTATTGCCATACCAATTTAACTGGCTCGGCCGGCCATGCTGCGCACATGTATTTTGTACATACTATTTTGTCACTGTTATATGTATGGACGATTGTATTTTGACATTTAGTATATAATATGATATTCGAATTCCACAAGTTCTGGAATGTGCTATGTTTCATTCAGCCAGATCTATAAATCCGCGACATTTATTTTCTTGGATTTATGTTGTTATTATCTGCTATGGCATCACTGTGCGCTTCAATAGGCACAATTGTTATTTCGTTATTTGCTATCATTTAATGTACAGGGTATTTAGAATGTGACCCTTGGATGGTCTCAGCGCCGGACTTGACAGTGTGCCTGGACCGTCGTGATTTTCCATGGGTCTCGTTTGATAGAATAACTGTGATTTTCCTTTTTTGTATATAAGAGAAGTATAACTCTGTTGTGTGAATTACTTGTCACTTAGGTAGTTGATTTAATATGAAATGTATTACCTTCGTCTTTCCTGAAATCATTATAAGATTTATTTTATTTGCTTGTCTGTGCTTCATTATCATTATCCTGCATAGCCTTAACCCTTTTTCCAGCTCTCCTCGAAGGGAGCTACAACCCTCTTAGCTCTTGCACTAGACAAGATACTAGTACGTAGGTGCTGGCCTACAGAAGGCACCAACCTTCTCTTTCTTCCAGGGACCACGTTTCATCAATTTTCAGACTGGATCCATGAACATCAAATGATCATCAAGAAATTCTTCATCAACCAAACTCCTTTTCACCAACTAGATCTGAAATCAAGTAGATACTTCTCTCTGAGCTGTACCCAAACACAGTACCAGAAACCACACAACAGAACCCAGGACACAGCAGCAATAAGCAGAAACAGCAAGATCACAGCTTAAAGCATATACACAATTTCAACAGTCTGCAACTTGCGTGCATACGCATCTGTGTATGGAAGAACCTGCGTATACGCGCCTTTACTTCCCCTAAACTGCGTGTATATGCGCCTTCGCTTTACTGAAGCTGCGTACAAATATATAAAGGACAACACACTCTTCCAGATATTCAATCACTAATTAACCCAGATTATCAGACTTATAGATCAGACAAGCGCCACATCAAGCAGATCAAAATCATACAGAGATATTATCATTTAGGCATAAATATTATGACCCATGAATAGACCTTATCCTTCCTTTTGCGCTAAGGTTCCTCCTTCCTTCAGATCCAGATCTGCGTCACCATCCAATATACCAGCTCTAGCACTTTATCAAATCTTCAATAATAATCCAGATGGTAATTTGTCACAAGATCCCCTTCCTCTTTTATAGTCTTAGGCCTTCCTCAATACCATGGTCCAAAACCATAACATTTCAATAACATGAACCCAAAACTAGGGATCGACACATTTGACGAGACGCCATGGTCCAAATCATAGGTTCAAGTTCCAAGATCTAACTGCCATGGACCAAAAGAATGAACACCTAACATATACGCACTTTTGTAATGTATAACTCGCGTGTATACGCCCCTTCATCTAGATGAACCTGCATATATGTCTTTTTCTACTTTCTGAGTGCGTGAACTGAGATCTATTACCAAAGAAGGTTACCATCAAGGACAACACCTGTGACATAGCTCCAAACTTGTGCCATAATGCCAACAATCTCCCCCTTTGGACTTGATGGAAACACAAAGATCGAAGATCATTCTCCCCCTTTGTCATCAAGGGCAAAGGGTTGTGCTCCTCCTGAGTACATGCTGAAATTTTTGTCCTGTTGTGCTGACCATGCTCCCCCTGACTGTAGGCAAGATCTGCAAAAGGATGTTCTTGAAGAAGAACCGAGACTTGTGTAATAATACACGACCTTCCTATCACCATAAGACTTAGTACATACATCCATCACCCAACCAAGTGGGGATCATCCATCCAACCGAGTGGAATACATCATAAATTTATATATGATGACCAAATACATTACATCTTCATCCCAGACATAGTGGGGAAACCAATATAGGCCGTTACATGACCTTGACACCATATAAGAAAGAGATACATGACATAGAGACGAATATTGAAAACATGACTTATAAAAGACATCAACAACTGATCGCAGCAGCAACTGACAATGATCATTCAGATCAGCAACCAAGATTTCCTTCTGTTTGCCTTCTACCTTTGTTCTACCTGAAATCAACAACAGCTATGAACTAGAACCAAAAGCTTCTAAACTAACGCCAACAATGCACAATTAGAATATTATCTGCTCCCCCTGAACCTGTGCCGGATGGTCTCTGACAAACCCCTATCAAAATATCTTCAACCAGAGCCTGCTCCTTCTGATAGCCATCAAGCCTTCATATACGTGATTGTCTCTGTACCGACCGGCGTATGTACGCGGATACTCCTTATCCAACACGCGTACACCCAATTTTCTCTGAAGATTTAACAGCAAGATGATACATACACATCTCCCAGCTTCTGTCTGAGATATTCAAAAGTTTCCCTGGGCAGTGGTTTGGTGAAAATGTCAGCAACTTGTTCCTTAGAAGGAACATACTCCAATTTGACCTTTTGTTCCAACACTTGTTCCCGAAGAAAGTGATACTTGATCGGTATATGCTTGGTCTTTGAATGCATGACAGGATTTTTTGAAATGCTGAGTTCACTTGTATTATCACATAAGATGGGGATAGGTGGTGTACAAGTGATTTGAAAATCCTACAAAGTCCGCATCATCCAAAGGAGTTGAGTGCAGCAAGATGTAGCTGCCACATATTCTTCTTCAGCTGTAGATAAGGCAATCAAACTCTGTTTCTTGCTGAACCAGGATACTAATCTAGAACCCATAAAGAATGTTCCACCACTTGTGCTCTTCTTGTCATCCATGCTTTCGGCCCAATCTACATTTGTATAAGCATGAAGTGTGAGATCTATATGTCTAGGATACCATAAGCCATAGTTTTGAGTCCCTTGAAGATATTTGAAAATCCTCTTCACTGCTCGAAGATGAGTTTCCTTTGGATTTGCCTGAAGTCTCCCAACTATTCCCACTACATGCATGATTTCTGGTCGGGTACCTGTCAAATAAAGTAAACTTCCAATCATAGACCTGTAGGTTGGTTGATGCACAGCTGCTGATTCATCACATGCACCGAGACTGCATCCTGTAACCATGGGAGTACATACTGGTTTTGCATCTTCCAAGCCATAATTCTTCAAAATCTACTTGAGATACTTGGTTTGAGATAAGAAGATGCCGCCTTTATTTTGTTGGATTTGCAACCCAAGAAAGTATGTCGGTTCTCCAAGCATGGACATTTCGAATTATTTTTGCATCACCAAGGCAAAATTTTGACTCATAGCATCTTCATTGTTGCCGAAGATAATGTCATCTACATACACAACAAGTATTAGCAATTTGTCATTTTCAAATTTTACATAAATATTTCTATCGGCTGATCCTTTTGAAAATCCTTGTTGATGAAGATATTTGTCCAATCGGTAGTACCAAGCCCTTGGAGCTTGTTTAAGACCATAGAGAGCCTTTTTCAGTCTGCATACAAGATTTGGATCATTCCCAAGGATGAAACCATCTGGTTCCTCAATGTACACTTCTTCTTCTAAGTCCCCATTCAGAAAGGCTGATTTCACGTCCATTTGAAATACTTTGAAGTTTTGAAAACTAGAGAAAGCAAGGAACATTCGGATGGCATCAAGTCTTGCAACAGGAGCAAAGGTTTCTTCAAAGTCTATTCCTTCTTGCTGCGCATACCCTTTACAAACAAGTCTGGCCTTGTTTCTAATTACTTCTCCATTTTCATTCAATTTATTTTGAAGACCCATTTTGTTCCGATAACATTCTTATCCTTTGGTCTAGGAACCAGTTCCCAAGTGTTGTTCCTTTCGATTTGCTCAAGTTCTTCATCCATTGCTTTTATCCAAAATTCATATTCGCATGCCTCTTTCACATTTTGTGGTTCAGTAGAAGAGAGTAATGCCAAATAGCTTGAAGCTTCTGCAACAGTTCTTCTTGTTTGTACACCTGCTTCTTTCTGGCCCATAATCTGAGATTCTGGATGATTCTTCTGAACATATCTGGATGGAGTCTTTTCTTCTATTCTTGTCTGCTCCTCTGATTCTTCTTCAGGTTCTTCTTGAGGTTCTTCATCATTCTGCTGTTGAGGGTAGCCTTCACCTTCTTCGATGTCTTCATGATGTACTTGTCTAGGGATGTATCCCTTCTCATCAACCACTACATCAATGCTTTCAATAATTCTGCCAAGTCTTTTATTGTAGCACTTGTATGCTTTGCTATGTGGAGAGTAACCAAGAAGAATGCC
>APFE031613235.1:15163-51194 GCA_000404065.3 Pinus taeda
CTTTGCTTTATATAGGCTAGTTCTTCCTCAAATCAAGGATCATGGGGCTCAATAAAATTAATAAAATAAACAATACCATGGACCAAAACCATGATAACCCAATACTGTTGGCTAAATACCATGAGAAACCCCACGAGTGGGCACTTAACTGCCTTGGAATGTGTGCACTGGGGTACGCACCTCATGGATGGGTAATCCGCGTATTGGGACGCGGTCCCTGCACGGTATACCTGCGGGTACGCACCTCCTGAACTATTCTCCTGCGTACTTATTTATTTTTATCAAAATGAGAGCCATGCCATGGGTGTTGCCATCAAGTACAACATCTGAACCATATAATCATACCAGAACCATAATGCCAACAAAGAGACCTCCAGTGCATGAGCAATGGGATCGTGTAGTTCGAGTGGAGGAAGTGTGATCTGAGTGCTATATTGATCTTTAGTGCATACATATGAGTGAAGGGGAGCCTTGGGTGATTGAACAGTTTCATGATTGGAAGTGAGTTTGACCCAAAGAGAGCGAGGACCTGACATAACCATTAGCTTGGGTTGAAGTGCCTCGATAGTCTTGGGTGTCTCAAATTCATCATCAGGTAGATCATCATAAACCGATGGCTTCGAAATATCAACTGTGATAGATTCATGATCATGATAAAAAATGGAAGTAAATGGATTATGACCACCACAATTATAAAAATCAATGAAATCTTTGGCATCCTCATGATCAAATGAATCAAACAGAGGGGTAGATGAAAAGTGAACGAAATCATCCTCTATGTTTCCAGGAAAGATAGATGAAGGATCATGTGGATATTCAATGAATAACTTATCCTATCCATTGTTGAATGATGGAATAGCATCCGATGAGTCCTGCGAGTGATCAACAACGGATGCATTTGTAGATGAAGACACACATACAAAATCATGGATGGCAGGTGCACCAAAGAAGCTAGGAAGGAATGGAGGGGGCTTAGATGGAAGGGATTCATCCATCACTGAGTGTTCATGTTCAAGCTCCCACTCATACTCTTCATGAATGATAGCGCGTGTTGGTTGTGAAACACCAATTCCATAAGTGGGTTTTTGCTTGTTCACAATAAGTGAAGAGTCCAGAATGGATGAACACAAGACAACATCATCCGGAGGAACACCTGAGTGCGAAGACGAAGGTCGAAAAAAAGAATGCATATGGGAACTCGAAGGACTCACAACAAACTCTATGTGAAAATTAAGTGAAGTGAAGTTGGGAGGGTGTGAAGAATGAACAGATGTCCAAACATGATCGTCAACATCAATGCACGATGGTGGAACTGTTGAATGAATGGGAGGCGGACAGTCCATTGAGACAGTGCCTGCTCCCATATGGGATTCTGCAGTTCCATCAACAAAGAAGGTTGAGCAAGGCTTGACATCAAGATTTCTCTTGGGACATGAAGATTTCTTAAGACAATACTCGAACCAGTCACAAAGATAAGTGAACTTCATCTGGCTCTTTCGATCTTGAAACTGTAAGTCACAGAAGCACTACCAAAAATCAATAACAAATTCATGTGGAGCCCTCCATTGCTCTACCATTTCTGGTACAGATTGTCTGGATCAAAATGATGGAACGTGTCTTCAATAAGATCACATAAGATCTTACATGAGTGCACGATGTCAGCCAATAGGCTGAGCACCCAACGAAATGGGGATTCACTAAGGGTGAATACAAGCAGCATACCTTCCTGTTCATCAATAAACTCATCTTCCTCATAAGTCATGGAAAGGAAGTTATGTAAGTGCTCATGCCAGGCCACTTCACCTTCACCATCATACGTGTGAGTGGACAAGAGTTTGAAAAGCTTACCCAAGATGGAGACATCTTCACGATTCAAAAAACACCTCGGGGGAAGAAGAATGAAAGATTCCATGAAAGATATGCAAAGGTTCAAAACTAGATGAGAGGACACTGCTTGTCACCAGGCCCTCCTTCTAGTGCCAGAAATATTGATGGTGTTGGACCCGCCAACATGTCAAGGGGATCTCCCTGGTAAGAAGTCCCAATCAGAACTCAAACTGTTTGGTGTAGGAGTCTTAGCAGTGGGTCACAAGGTAATGCATTGACCACGATGTTGCATAGAGGCAAGTAAGATAACTCTGTCATTAGCAAGGGTGTGACTAATGTAGTGACTTAAGGAATGACTATGTTAGGTTTCAACACTTCAAAGGGAGAGGAAGGTGAAGGTGAGTTCCAGGTTGAAAGGGATCACTCCCAACTCAACTAGGAACACACCACACAAAGGACATGCACAACTTCTGACAGAGCAGTTGACATGGATGCAGTTGTCCCAATATATAAGGTAAGATAACATGAACAACACCCACGGATCAGTCTGAGACGAGTGTGACGATTGATATAACAAGGTTCAGAGAAAGGTCTATTTGATGTCCGACAGAGCAGTCGACACAGACGATGACAACATTAACAACATGTGCAACACATTAACAAGAAGATTCATATAATTGCATATAAACCAGTTCATATACAAATACATAAGTTGAACAACATATATCATTAAGGCAGCTGGAGTAGTCCAACTACAATAACAACATATGCATGAAAATGTGCTAGATTTTATTATATAAAGAAGTGTAAGTCATAATCATATAATACACCATGTAAACCTGCTAGCCCTATCAGTATAACGTTATAGCCACATCTGCCTACTCCTCCAAAGAGATGTACTAGATTTGTATAGTGGAGAAGCCAAGGCACATTACAATACTATCTAAGCCTTCTTCAAGATAGTCTTAGTATAAGCTTGGCTAACCAAAAGCCTATACAATGAGTTATGAGGGACTATTTATAGAAAAGGGTGGGGTGACCCTTGACATTCCCCTTTGTGATAGTTCAACTACCCTCACGACTCTTCACCTACTCTATGATTGTTACATCCAACTGTTGACACTCGACTTACACTTGACATGACTTAACATTACAATGCACATGTACTGATGTGAGACATCATGGCTTGAGCAAGCCTTGCAAGACATCACTAACACTCTGTTCACTATGGTGAGACCAACTCTTTGACATGGTTGTGATGGTGAAGCTGGTAAGCTGATGTCAAGCTTGGTTGTTCGTGATGGTGTGCATGAACCTTATGGTGACATCTTGTTGAAGTGAACTCTTGCCTCCATTGCGAACGGTGCATTGGTTTGGCCCCTTCATACAACTTGTCTACTAACATGCGAATGGTCTTCTTGGGTATGGTTGAATTGACAACACATTGATGCATAGTGTCTGTGATGATCTTCATGTGTGTGTTGGTGGTCATGCACATCAACTTGTTGAAGTATATGTTCAACCCCACTTGGACTTGCTTCTCGTCTTCGCCTTGGTGAGTGTATTGAATGGGTTGGATTGCATGCATGTGCTCAACGACATGCATGCTGCTGGATCCTTTGCATGCGATCAGTAACACTACTCACCATGTTTTCTCTGTGTCAGCTGTTGGGATGGATCCTTAACTTGTACTGGCATAGTTTCATCCGTGAGTGCATGTTGCAAGCACTGATTTTCATGTTCCTACTGGAACTCATTGGTCTGTCTATAGAGCTTCATGTTCTTCCTGATTTGATGGTTCGGCACATGCAACTCCTTCTTTGTTCCATCTTTTTCCTTCACACAATCTTCAAGTCATGTCGTCACTTCATAGCCTGAGTCTACAAAGTTTCTTTCATTATCAGTGGATCTGCTTGATCTTGCAAATTTTCTTTGGATCTATGTTGTCAACAACCTTCCTCTTGTATTTACTATGTTCACTTCATTTGTTGTGTTTTTTTCATTCGATATGCTGCCTTCAACTGCTATTCATGATGTTTCTTGTTGTGATGCTGATTCTTGATGTCCTTGTCCATGAACAACTTGATGTCTTCGTGAGTAGGTAAGCCCATCGACACTTGATCGACTGCATCCCCAAGCTTGCTCTGAATGGTGTCTTCATCTCTGTTCTCTTGGAAACCATTGTACCTATATTGTTGGGAGGAAGATGAACACCTGTGATACCTGAAGACATGGCAACACTCATAACAAGCAATATTTCAGTCAAAAACATAAATGAGCATGAGAACTAACTTGTAACATACCTGGGTGAATGATCATGAAGGTTGCACAATTTTGGCCAGGAAGTCAGGAGACCGACTACCAAGGCTGCACAAGGCACAGTCCAAGCTACTGGGAGACTTACTGATTGTTGGAACTCCCAGTCGGGCAGTTGGCTGCTGGGATTTCACAATGAGAAATCCCAGTTGGGAAGGACTGCTGGCCCAGGGGTAGATTCATGCAAATTTTTGGGCCAAGAAGCCACTGACATATCAGCATGCATCTGGGTGAGGATGTTCGCCGGTTGGGTGAACTTTCGCACAAAGCAGTTTCATGCATGCAACAACAGTGAGATAACAATGAAAATTGAAACACATCTAATACAAGCTAGAATATATGTAAATGATAGCAGGTTCTCAAAGAAATCAAGTAAAAAACACTCACACAAGCGAATACACAAAAAGCGACAGAAATGCAGCACAAGGCATGGGAAGTGAGCTTACCGCAAAATATCTGAGCTGAATGTGCCAACTACTCCTAGATGTGATGTGGGATGTCAGAGCTACAAGGTTGATGTGAGGAATGAGCTATGCAATGTCTGGTTGATGAGTTTTGATAACATCGAGGTTATGACGCGCATGCCACAAATCTAACGGAAGTGACACTTGGAGGGAGGTTTTAGAATTACTCCTTGCGTGTAACCTTCAACTACAAAACAAAGATCCCTAAAACAAGGGATGCCTTTGCATGCATCCTTGGGAGAAGAAGCCTATGCATGCAATTATGTTTTTCTCAGCCCCGAAGGGAACCAGTCAACTCAGCTGCACATGCAAGAGACTGCTTGACTGCTGGAGAAAAATGTGCATTCTTGACTGTAAACTGGGCTAACTGCCCAAGGGAATTGCACAATTTATGGACCCATTAGCTGATTTCTCCCCAGATTTGTGCAAATCCTAGGCTGAACTACCTGTTGATGGGAAAAATTGCGCAAATCCTGCTCGGAGGGTTGGCTGGCAGGATTGTGCAACCCTAGAGCCTAGCAGGTTTTCAAAGGGAATTGTGCAATTTCTGGAGGGAAGGTTGGTTTCCGTCTAGAAATGAGCAAATTTCACTTGGAAGTTACTCAGCCTACAGCTAGACCAAGTCCAGATGAGTAGCCTATGAGGGGAAAAGGTCAAACTATGATTGATAAGCTTCCAATGAGAAAGAAAGAGATTGAAGCTTGAGGACTTGACGAAGCAAGGCAAGCTACTGTCAAGGTTAGTAGGGAGGCTCCAAAATAGGCTAAGGAAAAATTTTGGAGGGTGGTTATAGCCGCTACAATATTACTACAACCCAAAGCAATTTCCTTTCAAATGACATCACCGTCTTCTTTAAGTTCATGACTCCATTCGTATCAATGGACCAGTCAGTTCCAAAGAGAGCAAGGTATGCGTTGTTGTTCTCGACAATATCTATTAGTTCAAAATTAGTCGTCCCATAGTGATGATCTTCTTTTGGTTTTCCATTCTAAGTTGGATCAGAGACCACTGCAACATAGGTCTCTCCATTCTCTCCCATGTTTGTTTAGGCAAAACGTTCACGTCAGACCCCAGATCCAGAATAACTTGGTCCATCTCATAATCTCCTATCTGCATGGTGAGCCTCATTTTGCGCCATGTTCTTGCCTTATGTTTGCCATTTTTTCTTACTACATAGTGTTCATCAAGAGCACTTTCTTTACTAGCACACTTGTTTATCAACTCTTGTAGACCTCTCACAACCTTGCTATCGTGCATAAGTTTCATGCAGGTTCCCAGGAATGTGGTAAGTACAAAGGGTTCAACCTCTATAGGTACACTAGTTTCTGGTACTTTGCTATGGCTTCTTGAGGTAGATGCCTCAACAAATATTTTCTTGGCTTCCATAAATGTTTCCTTCACATGCTCCAAATCAAATCCAACTTCCTTCTCTGGGGCCTTGCAGACCCATTCGTCCTCTTCAGGTTGTTTTCCCTTATCATTCCCTGTTGTTATTCCGCTTCTCAGCATGATATTCACATTCGGATGTTCCTCGCGGGGCTCAACACTCATCATTTGTAAGTTTTACGTTGGTTGTTGAGGCTGCACCTTCTTCTCCTACATCTTAGCTATCAACACAGGGCATTCTTGTATAGTGTGGTCAAACTGGCTCCAGTATTGATAGGAGGGGCATGTCTGATTCTGACACTCCCGCGTGTATTTCCTTGGTGTCCCATAGTTATAGAAAATAACCTCACACGACCTCTTCTAGGTCATCCTTATCCTCAGCCCCATCCTCTTCCTTGATAACCCCCATGTGCTCCTCCTGTGCCCTAGTCTAGAGGTTGATTTTCTACTTTCATTCGGTAGGTGGGTGTTCCTTCCATCATCAATTTGTAGTTGCGACAATGCCGCTCATCATGGCCCACCAATTTGCAGAAATTTCAAAACAACTGTTGTGGAATTTGAATGAACTTTTGCAATAAATGACAATTATCCCTTACGTGTTTTCCAGCCATCTGACAAATAACGCACCATAACGTGGGCCCCACACTTGGTCCTGCTGGAGCCTCCTGCCTTACGGGAATCGATCCCCCCCTCGTAATATAATTTGCAAAGATAGGGAAGTGGTCTTTATCATGCCCCTAGCTCTTTCACTTGAGGCACCAAACTTCCTTGCTCACCGTTGGCCTAGCCTCCTTCTCTTTTTTCAAGCTCTGCAATTTCAAGCAAAGGTTCTACAACTGCGAGTGAATTTGTTGAACTCCCAAAGTCGTGTCCTGAATAGGCATCTCGTGCATTCTCATCGCGATTGCCAAGTCTTCTTCCCAAGTTCCTATCTTCTGCTGTGACAAAGTAATCCTCAGATGGGGCAGAAGCAATGATATAAACCACTCACAATGCTGACCATCTATGAGCTGCATATTAGCTTTGTGGATCACACATTTTAGTCTTTGGTCTAACTCCCAAGTCTACTCGCCAGCCCTCATCATGATTTCCTTAAATCCAACGACTGATTGTGAGTTAGACTTAGGCTTACTAAACTCCTTGTTTAAGGCATCTTGATTTTCTACTAGCGTTGCTAAAGGATGATCAACACAGTACTTAATATACAAGGTCAACGCATGATCCTGCAGAGCAGCAACCAACTGCGCATTCTTTATGTTGTCATCAGTTATCTGTGTGTGCTTGGTTTAAATTCTTTTCCCCAAGCAACATTTTGATGCATTCCCTTCTATTATTACATTAAATGGAGCAGTGAATGTTTCAAACATTTGTGATTCGTTGATTTTGTTGTCTCCAAAAATTGTGCTGGATTCGAACTACACTCAGTTGCAGGTGGAAATGTCATTTTAATTTGACACCCTTTGCTTCATAAGGATTGGAATACACTCAGTAACAACTGGAAATGTTGGCTGCTAAGCAATTATTTCATGTGGATGGTCGGTGAAAATGCTGGCCACTAACCAATAATTTGCGTCCTCTCATTGTGTGGGATCGCTCATTCCTAAGTTCCATAGATTCATATGCTAAATGACATAAGCTGAATTGTTTCAATGTTTTGTTGGAATATTCTACAACAAATAAACATATACAATGGAAATTTACACTCAAGAATCAATCTGATTTATCTATCATAGAATTAGAAAATTGTGTTCTTTTAGTTGAACTAATAAATTAAAGCCTCAAGGCATTTGTATATTCTGACAACTGAAAGTGAAGTCACTTCATTGGGCGAGGTGCTAATTATGTCTCTTGGACTATTGAGAGAGTGTTTTTAGGTTGCTGATGTTGGACAAAATTGCACTAGTTAAAGAGTTTCTATCAAGCCTCCCGTATCTGAACATAGAAAATAGGTGGAATTGCAAGAAAAAATTAAGTTTTTAAATGGATCAAATTGACAATGTATTAGAGTTATTGAAAACTCTAATCATGTCCATTGTTGAAAACACTGTTAAAATTAGCAAGGACGCTATTTCTGATATTCAAATTTGTCTTCAACGTGCACAAGAAAATATTGATTCTTTGCAGCTTGAATCTTAGTAGCAACAGGAAGAATTACAACAGTGGAGTCATCATTCTGAGCCTATCTCTATTCAGAACATTGAAACATACTCCCATAAACAACAAGTCAATAATGCTATACTTGATTTAGATCCATTGCCCAATGAAGCAACATAGTTACATGCAGAAGCAGAAAGCCATCCAGCACTTCCCAAGCCAATCATCCAACCTTGGGAAGAGCTTTTCCATAACAAGCACAAAACCAGGCTTGGATATGACAAGGAATTATCATTTCATATTCTATACTATTCGAAGTCCATTCAATTTCAAAGTGTTGGGTTTCTTCATGGAGGGTCACCTTCAGCTGTTCCATTCAATTCTATCTTTAACACCATCGCTAAAAATTATTAGAATTTTAAGGATTTTCAGAGATGTGATATTTATCTTTAATGTTCTACATGAAAATCATTGGAATTTAAAGGATTTTTGGAGTCATGATCTTTTACCCTTAACACCATTGCTAAAAAATGTTGAAAAATTACAATGAAAAAAATTACGTTATTCCATCATCAACACTTTTCCTTTTCATGATGTTTTTTGCACAAAAATATTGGGTTTTATTGGATTTTACTGTCATTTTTAAAAAACGTTGAAATTTTACCCCCAAAAAAAAAAACGTTATTTCAGCATCAACACTTTTTGTTTTTAGGTTATTTTTCATTTTTTTTGTTTTTTCTTGGCTAGAGTTCTTGTTTTGAGTTTACAGTTCCTGTTTGATAGTTTACATTGTTTTTTTTGGGTTCTACCCCGAACCCTATGTAGGGGGGATACCTCACCCACACAAACCTCTTGACAAAGGAGGATATCCCTCCTCTTCCGACCCCTCGAACAAGGGGGGCTTCCACCACCCTCATCATTCTCGACACATAAATATCACACATGTAACACACACCCAACATTCTCCCGCTTGTCATTTTCTTTGCACATAGGGGGTCATACGATTTTACAATTACCAATATAGGGTAGTAACACCCATATTTTCTCTACACCAAGAGGCCTTCTCAATGCTCACATACTTTGTCAATGCATCTACAACATTATTCAATCTATCCACCTTTACCATTAAAACCTTTTTTTTCTTAAACCATATCCCTCACAAAGTGATACTAAACATCAATATGCTTTGTATTAGAATGATATGAATGGTTCTTTGCCAAGGAAAATTCACTTTAACTATCACAATAGACCCTTCTAGCTTACTACGCCAACCCCATACCTGAACACAATATCTATAATCAAACTGCTTCGTTGCTTGCATGAGTGGTTTCCATGTTTTCAACTTCTGTAGCTTAAAGTACCACTACATATTGTCTCTTTTCCATCGAATTGATCGCTTCTCCAAATAGGTTAAGCACATACCCACTTTTATATCTTCAGAATTCTAGATATCCAACCTAATCTACATCAGCAAAGCAATGTATTTACAACACTTTATCCAATCCCAATATTCCCTAGTGGCACAAATGATAAGGTGACTAAATTTTAACTCAAAAATGAAATTGCCTAGAAATTCATAAATCTAATGTCAATTCAAAGTGCTCGTTGTTCGAAATCCAATGACGTTCATTTCACCTCAATCCGACATCGTATGCTCAATTTATTCAATTTTAATCATTTGGCCCAACAAAAAAAAATTAGTAGTTTGCTAATTGGGAAGCTGATTGGGATTTCGTGCTGCTGACATCACCCAGGGTGATTATGCAGGTACGGACCAACCGGGTGTCACCAAGTGGCAGGTTACGGTTTGTTGATTTTTGGTTATTTTTGATTGGTTGGGTGTGGACGAATGAAATGGTGCCATGTGGCACCCAGGTGCATATTAAAATCTTGGCTATGGTTGGACAGAGCCTTGGGAAAGACTTGAACTCCCAGCCTCTAGGGTAACATTGCAGCACTTTGCCAATAGGCCACAGGGTGGTTCTTAATAGGCATAGGAAAGAACTATTATTTAAATTTTAGTGCATTATACATTTGGCAAAAGGGTCGGGGCTAAGCCCCTAGCACCTGGTCCAACGGTACCCCACGTGACCACAGAAGCCAAGACTTGAGGGCCTGGGGCTTAGCCCCAACCCATGGTCACATAATATTGCACATGACGAGAGATAAATAGCATAGGCACTGACAAGTTTGGGATTTTGGTTGGAGCCCTAGCCCCAAGTCCCATGAGGTGCCCATAGGACCGTGTTATAGGCTCGACGAAGAGCGCTAACCTACAAGCATGGAGATAAAGGGGCAAGCCCCTAGTTTTGTTTACACCCATATGAACAACGTGGTAAGGATGGGAGATATAGTGGTAGGGATGAGCAGTTAGCCCTGGCTCCTGGCCACATCACCGTCGATAACACCATGTGCCAAACATTAAGGCACTAGTCTGGTGGGGGTGGGCGTTAAGGCCCAACCTGTGGCCACATGGCCCATGTGGCCTAGTTTTGCGTGCAGATGGGTTATTGGGAAATTTAATAGTCTAACAAGTTGAACCATTGGAGGGTGAAATTGTGCCGTTGTTAGCGGAAAATAGGGTGGATTTATGGGACAATTAGTCTATTGGTCTGATTTGTAGGACATATGACAACAAAACTATAGGGACAGGTTGTAGAGCCATATATTTTGGAGTTTTTGACCAATTTTAGCTCAGTAAGAGTCCACTTGGGGGTTTTTAGACATTCTAGATCCAATGGTGACCTCTATTTGCTAATTTGAGCACATATACAAAGACATTTTGCAGGTTCAAGTCCAAGGGTGTATTGATCAATCAAGTTTTTGTAGTAGTTCTTGAAGGTGTTTGAGCATGGATATGGCCTTGTAGGGGTTTTCTTACCTTCAAAAGTCTACTGTAGCAACTATTACTTATAAGGTTAAACTCATGTTTACTTTTCTCACTATGAAATGTTGATGAAATCTTTGTTTTTGTCTTCAATGTGGAATTGAAGTGCTTTCATGCCCATGTAAGCTCATTTTTCAGTTGGATTATAGGGTCTTTGTAGGAGACACCTTGTGTTGTTATTTTAAGTGATAGTTCCTTGCATGAGAACATTTCCTCGAAGGGGAAATAACCACATGTTTCATCAACAAACTTTTATGTACTCTCACTTCCATTGAATATATTGAGCGATCTAGCCTATTAGAGGAATTTTGAGGTCTAAAATTGGCATCTTAAGAAAAATGTAAAATCAAAATTCACTTTATGAGAAACAATCACATTTTAGGAGATGACATCATCCTCAATGGTTGAGGTGACATTTCTTGAGTTAAAGGTACTTACTTGTCACATTTTCAATGGTGGATAAAAGCTCATGGATAACCATAGTAGTGCTCTAAGTACTTTTAAAGTCATATTGTAAAATACTCATAATAAAAGTCATTTCACACTTTTTGAATAAAATATTATTATTGTGAGTTCATATTTTTTGAAAGAAACAATGCATATCTCTATACAATCTTCATGTATTTACACAATTTTCAATAAATATTATATTTGTATATATTTATTTTTAAATTATATTCATCTCATTTTATTTAATATTACAATTTCAAATTAATTAGATGTTAGTATCTATAAATATATGTATTATACATATGAAATCAAAATAAATAAAGATGTAACCTTGTAATTTTAGGCTAAATTAAATCTATGAATAATATTATTATAATATTAATAGTAGTAAAAAAATATTAAAATTAAGAAAAAAATATTGTTTTTGTATGATTTATGGTTTTTTTTAATAATTTTTTCTTACAAATTCTTCTTAATTTCAAGTTATTACGTCCCAAACAAAAATTAAATCTTTAATTTTCACAAGTTATTTGATAAACTCTTGCACAATTTCATGACAATTGTAACTAGTTTATAAATTGATACATAGAATAACATATTGCATTTATTATATTATATTATTTGACTTTTATATAGTATATTAATTAATTACCTTAATTACTAGTTTGTATTAATTCATGTATTATATTATAATTGGAATAATTTAAATAATATAAATTTTAATTATAATACATTATGCAATAAAAAATTATGAATTTATATTTATAATATATTTTAAGTTATTTAAGTACAAAGGACAAATGCATTGGTTGTTCAATGAAAATGACTTTTTCTTGAAACACTCATTTATAGTCACATCAATACAATTTTTTTAGTACTTTTATTTTGGTACAACTTTTCAATTGAATTTAACTATGGTCACATGAATTGTGGTGCAAAAAGTGAATTACAAATTAAAAAATATTATTTATTAGTTTAGCTACTATTGTATTATTTCCTTAGGAGATCCATTTTAGACGTCAAAAATTCCCCTAATAGGCTATGTTTTGTATTTGAGAAAGCAAGAGAAAATTGTTTTGTACCCATTGCACGATGCATGAGCATGGAAATGCACGATGTTGGAAATTACATCGAGAGCTTCGTTCCAAGAAGGGAAAAATGATTGTGCAACTTAATGCAAGGGAAGCAAGAAGTGGAAAAGAGGACTCATAGTAATCCTAAAGAAACCTTCAAGGCAAATATGATGCAAAAGAGAACCCATATGCCTAGGAGATGCAGAGATTAGGTAGATTGTTTGTAAAGTTGGTTTATAAATTTGTAATTACTTGTTGTTGTTTACCTGTTTGGGTACTTTTGTAAAGTGAACAATAATAGTCACTATGTGCAACAAGTATGTGTTTTTCATTGATGTTATGTATTGGCTTGTTATAAGTCCATATGTTCAAGGATTTTTGGAATGTACAAGTTGTCGTCCAAGTTTGTCTACAAGTTTTTCATGTACTCACCGATACAAGTATTCAAGATGATACTTGTTATTAATAGAATATTTGTTTAATATTGTACAAGATGACTGTGTTTTTTGTAGACAAAGCCAATTATGTCATTGAAAATTTTGCAGCAACGCACTTTTGTGTACAAGCTCAGTTTGAGGATGGTAAAGCAAGTTTTTTGTTGCTTCTGAATTCCACAATGGAGTCAAGTTTGTATTCAACAATTTAAATTCAATATGAAGTTGTTTTGATTCGTGCAAAGATGAGATTAAAGAGAATTTTCAGATTCCACTCATCAATGTTTTGTTCCTACATCATCGATAAGAATATTGGCTCGATTCTTAACAGGACAACAGGTATTCATGAAGAAGATAGGTGAAGTGCCTTGATTGGGGCTTAAAGGGTACCAATCGAAAAGTAAGCATTTTGGATTTTTTTTTGGGTGATTTTGAGTTTCAAACTTATTTTATTTACTAGGGAAGTAAACTTTTGGAGTCCAAAAGTTCCTAGTGGGGAGGTGTGCTCAGGTGATAAAAATTTAGATAAAAAATGAATGTGCCCATAAAGTCTTGAAACTTGTGTGAAGTCAAAGTGCCCATCGTTCTAGATCCGATGATGTTTGTTTCACATTAATCTGACACCGTGTGCTCAAGTTATTATGTTCTTATCATTTGGCCCAAAAGCTAAAAAAAGGAGGAGGTTGCTAAATGGGATTTCATACTGCTGACATCACCTAGGATGAATTTGTAAGTAGGGATGAACAAGGTGTCGCCAAGTGGTAGGTTCTCGTTCATCATTTTTTGGTTGTTTTTATTGGTTGGTCGTGGATCAATGAAATGGTGCCACGTGGCACCCCAGAGCATATTAAAATTTTGGCTATGGTTTGAAAAATCCATGGGAAGGACTCAAACCCCACACCTCTGGGGTAACATTTTAGCACTTATCCAATAACCCACGTGGTCGTTCTTAATAGGCATAGGCAAGAACTATCATTTAAAGTTTAGTGCAGTATATGTTTGTGAAAAGGATTAGGGCTAAAACCTTAGCCCTTGGTTCTATGGCACCCAACGTGACCAAATTTCATTTTTAGGTGTCCCGCTCGTTTCACCGAGCCGCATTCCACTAGGGACATGCCATAATCTGACGGAGAAGGTCATGCTAGTCATTCCCCCTCATGTCTGGCTCCTGCTGGCTCAGGTCTTTTGTCAATGATCACCAAAGTCCATGACAGTCAAGGTCTGGTCCTTTAAAGGACACAAGTCATTTTTCGATGTTTAGGTCTAGGGATTCATCAATTTGGTCTTTAATCATGTCCAGTAAAGCCAGGCAAGCCAAAGTGAGGCCCTTAAACAGTTATCATTCAGAAAGTTTCATCGTCATGTGGATAGACTTCGACTCTTCTTCAAAACTCTGTTTTGAAGAAAAGTCAAATAGTGTCATTTATGACAAAATTTTCAAAAACGTCGTTAGTTGATTTCTTTAGATGCAGTCATGGTTTCCGTGTCCAAATGTCCTATCGTGCAATCCCTGCAAAGAGTGCCGAAAATTTCATCATTTGAGCTAAAATTTCAAAGGGAAGGTAAAAATCAGTGTGTTTTAAAGTCAGTGAAAAAGTGTTAAAACACAACATTAGAAAAATGGGTTTTCGAGGAAGAAAAAATTTAACCCATCACTTCCAAGGCTTTATATACAAGTTTTCATCAAAATCAAAGTCATTGTGCTAATCCAAGCCTTAGAGAAACGTTGCAAAGTGTTTTGAGTGCATAGTGCGTGTTTGGAGCAAGTTGGAGGCAGTTTCAACGAGCGCGGCGCACCCAGAGGGTGCAGCGCACACAGAGCCGACCCTCCATTCAAGTTTTCAATGGGCGCGGTGCACACCAAGGGTGTGGCACACTGGGTTTTGCGCGCGGTGCACACAGACCAAGGGCCGAAACAGTGCCAAATCACCTCAAATTTTTTGTGAATCCCATCAAAGTGAAAGGTAGGTGGTTTATGGTGATGTTTGAATGCAACAAAATTCATAAAATCAACCACAAGAAAACACCAAAAACCATGATGGCTAGGGTTGCAAAAGTGTGGTGTTAGTGCCAAGGTTCCATTTCACCCATTATTTTCCCCTCACCTACCATTTTTCCCTATCCCCCCTTTTCTCATTTTTCCTATTATCCCTACCCTAAAACAATACCAAACCCTATCCCCTATCCCTCTTCTTGTTTTTCAACATAAAACCTGAAAAACCCTACCCTATCAAATACCCAAACCCCCTACATATCCCTAAACAAACTTCTCCCTATAACCCCTATTCCCATCATATTACTCCCTTCCTAATACTCCTTGTTCATTGTTCCCCTTGGTGACAGATATCACAAGAGCACCCAACTTCCCACCATCATCAAAGGGCAGCCTAAATACAATACACACAACAGTCATGGCATCACAACATTCATCAGAGTATGAGATGGAGACACAAAGTGACTCATCATTGGAAGAGCAGGCTCCCAGGAGACATCACAAGAGTGTCAAACATGTCAGGGATGAGCCCACTACCCTCACTGAATTACAAGCATGCCCTCTTGCCATGTCATGTTTCCAGCACCTAGCATGTTTTGAATTTTGTCAAAGGGTGGTGAATGTTAGAGTTCATCATGAGTTGGCCCGTTTATTTGTGCTTCACGTACATGGAGGACAGTCTATCTTTGCCGGGGTCACTTTCACATTGACACCCGAAACTATATCAGTGGCAACCGGCATACCAAATGTTGGAGAGTAGTGGCATAAGAAGAAGAAGGTGGATAGGAAACACTATGAGCCTTACATTAAGGCCAGATTCTTGAGTCAGCTCACAAGAGTCGTCCCATTTAGATACTTGAAAGATGAGTATGCTCCACTCATGAGATTGATCATGAAGTACTTCAGTTGTGAGGGGAGGTTCTCTCAACTATATGCTTATCACATCAGGTTGCTCATGCACTTCACTAGGGTGAGGATGATGAACCTCCCATTTTTCATATGCATGAACATAGAGAGGATGAACACCTTCACGCTGCATAAGACCCTTCAGCAGCAGCTTAACAGTGTGTATCACTTTGCTCTTCTCCGGATTTTGGTAAATCATCAGTTGGGATTGCAGGGCATAGCTTGGGAGGATTTCATCTCCCGTGACTTCTTCAGCACATCACAGGTACTATCAGAGCTAGAGCATGAGATAGGTGGTCCTTCTCATCAGTATGAGCACCATGAGACCACGACTATGCCAGTATTCGTGACATATTAGAGAGGCAGTAGGCACTTGTTTGCAGCAGCAAAGCAAGTGTTATCTCCACCTGGGGTGGAAGGGGCCTCGCTTCCAGCATCGACTACACAGGTACAGGACAAGGGCAAGAAGCCCAAGCATGATGAGGGGCCATCAGGTGAATAGGAGGCCGATTTCATCCTCATTCAGGATGATGAGGCAGATGAGATGAGTGCCAGACTTAGGATGACCATTCAGGGGCAGAAAATGGAGATCCAAGACTTGTCACTCAATGTGGAGAGGGCCAGATGGATCATCAGGTATCTGGAGTAGAGGAACAAGAATCTTGAGGACCAGCATGCAATCATGGAGCTGCAAAGCATCCGTGAGAATCGACAAGCTGCCGAGCAAAGGAGGATCGAGCTCACTACCTTGGAGCAAGAGATCAACAATGACCGTGAGTCCTAGCTAAAGCGGATCAAAATACACCTGTAGAGACTGCTGGAGAAGGCCAACAGAGAAAAAACCATACTGAGGAGGATGGTTTATCATTACAGAGCACAGAACATGAGTGCAAAGGCCCAGATAAGGAGCTTGAAGGAAAAATTGAGCAAAGCAACAAAAGAGGCAAAAGAGGCAAAAGAGAAAGATCAGCTTCGAATCTTGGCTGAAGCTTCTGTGGCCTAGTATAGTGCCTCTTAGAGAACCTCCAGCCCAAATTTCAATAAATTTGGGGCAATTTTGGTCACATGGTAATTTTTTGGTCAAAACAGAGGTTTTTTGTCCCTGTGCACCACGCCACTGGCACGTCGCTTAGAATTGGGAGCTCCAAATTAGAAATGGCTTGCATTTTTGGATTTAGCATCAAAAAATAAGCAAACCCAGAAAGTTTCATCAATTTTGGAGAAGATCTTGGCCACCAAAAGGGCAAACAACACTCAAAAAATGCCCTCTCTGCCCCTATTTTGACACACAGGAAGTAGTCTTGGGAGAATAAAGATTTGGAGGGGCAAATGAGCTCCAAATTAAAAAATTCCACTTGGGTTGGAAAGTCGATGAGACAGGATTTCGAACAAGTACACTTGGGCACATTTCGGACTCCTGCAAGTGCCTCAAAACTGGCCCCAAAGTGGTGCGGCGCATATAGAAAATGGCGCGGCGCATATAGGAAAAAAGGCCCAATTTACCTCTGTTTCGCGAAATTTCGATTCGCGACTTCTCCAAAGTAGGCCTGCTCATCTACACTTCACTTTTTCAGCACATGAGGTGGCATTTAAAGTATTTTCACTCCAGATGGGCTTCTATCCAAGTGGAAAAGGAAGGCAAACAATCACCCCAAGCCATTTGTCATGTTTGTAACACTGCACTTGTAGCTGATGTTTGGATCTCCACCTCCATTTTGTAATGATTCGAGAACTCCCCAACCCTTGGGCATTCTATCTCTTCATGGCACGTTCTATATATTGTATGCAAACTATTTGCAAAGGGTTGGTTGGCTTGTAACTTCTGGGAGACTGTGGGAAAGAAACTCTGTTTCTTCATTGTATATTTTTACAGAGGATTAATGGAAGGTAGAAACTCTGTTTCATGAAATTCATGTGGTTGTGAGTGTAGCAAATGTGTCTCTTATGTTTCATATGTATCTTGTTATGTTTCATATTTCATTCATTTTCATTTCCGGTGAAAGTTTCTAAGTTAGATAAGGTAGAATTCAATTTTATTGCTCTTCCTGTGGGAAAATTTCATGTTCAATGTTCTTTCTTCTGTTGGAAAGGATTCACGTGCATATGTCGTTTTCACTCTCCTAAGCGATCTCTCCATTCCGTGTTGTTTCAAACTAAATTGTTGGACTCTACGCCTATCTTGCCTCACAAAGTAATCTGTGCCTTTGTATTAAATTATCTGTTCATTGTGGTCCATTGGTCCCATACCATCCTAGAAACACAGTCATTCATAAAAATCACTTCTTGTATCCATATTCACTTACTAGCCTAAGATCGATATTGCACTGTAAGTCATCTCAGACAGTTTCATTCATCTATTCACTGAGAGTGACTCGGAGAGAGCCCTCTCCTGTTCTGGTAGGGCTAGCTACCAGACTGAGCGTGGTTTGTGGTTACCCTGAATTTTGCCTTCCTTTAGCCTAAGGCAGATTTAGGTGCTAACATTGTGGCGACTCCGCTGGGGAGGAAAACAATTCCCTTACTTCTTAATAATTCTAAGCTTTTGGAAGATAAGTTTAGGATTCAATAGGCTGAGTAAAGTTGGTTGTGTCCTTTGATTTTTCTCAATAGCACGTTGGCTTCTAGAAGATATACCTGAGCTAATCCAAATCTAGATCCTCCGCACATCTACGAAAATCCCAATTTGATTTCAAGAATTCGTCGTTAAGAAAGCTCTATATCGTCCGTGTTCAAATCCATTTCATGCTCAGACATCTTTAAGTACCTCGAAGAGCTAGAGTTTGATGAACAGTTTGAACTATCATTATTTGAAACCAAGTCCGAAAGAGTGGTTGACTATACTGTCCACAATCCACAGTTTCTTGTAGACTTGGAAACGGAAAGGGCTAACTGGTCGATTGATAACTACATAGTAGCTCAGCTTCATACTCCAATTGCTAGCCCCTTGCAAACTGTGCACACTCCTCCAACACCTCCAAGGACAAATCCACCAAGAGTGATGGCTGCCCGTTCTGCACCTCTTGTTTTGCCTCAAGTTTTAGATGATATGCCCGCAGATTATCAAAGCAAAATCCCATTTTTTGATGGCACTCCTAATGGCATTACTGCTCAGAAACATGTGGACAGAATCGCAGACTTCTATGAACTTCATGAGATCGATGCGGAGAATGTGGCAATGAGACTTTTTGTAGAGACATTTGCAGGTGAAGTGAGGAAATGGTTCAGAGGTTTGCGGCTGCACGTATCGCTACATTGGCTAACCTACAAAGATAATTTTTAGACCATTGGGAAGTGAAAAAGGATCCTCTTCAAATTCTGGCCGAATATGAGCAAATCAAAAGAAACGCTGGTGAGTCGGTCCAAGACTATTGCATTAGATTCAATTCATTTTATAATGAAATTCCAGATCATATAAGCCCACCCGTGGGACTAGCCATGGTGAAGCTCCCGGATGGTTTTGATGATGACATGGCTTATCAATTGAGAGAAAGAGAACTGGCCACAATGAAAGACATGCAGAAGATAGTGGTTAGCGTTGAAGCAAATCTGCTGACCAAGAGAGCTAGTGCAAAGGCAGAGAAGAAGGCCACCGTAAAGGAAGAATCTTCCTCAGTAGATCAGCTACTTTGAAAGGTAGAGCAGATGCTTGAAAGGGTGAAACTTGACAAACCGGAGCCAGAAGTTAGAAATCCTAACTTCCGTGGTCAGCAACAACCACAATATAGAATAAGACAGAGAGATCAGCGAGCCCAAGAGCAGACTGCACAACAGCCAATTCAGACACCTTTGCAGCAAAATTTTGTGCATGGACCGGAATCAGATGAGGACGAGAATGTAATAGGTGAATAAAATCACCTCTTTACTCTTGATGATTTGCCTATTTATCTCACAGAGGAAGAGGAGTATGTAGAGAGTTCAGTTGTACACAAAGACGTAGATTTCATTCTAGCAAATGACACCGTCTTGGAGGAAGAATCAGATGAATACCAAAGAGGCTATATGAATGCTTTGTCCGCCCAACAACAACGATATTCACTTAGAAACAGAGATGTGCCAGTCAAACCAATTCAGAAAAGGAAGGATGTTGAAGCATCAAAGAATGATTCATCAGTTGCACAAAGGAAGGGAAAGGAGGCGGTTGATCCGGAAAGCAGCAAATCACCATCAGCAGAACAATCACATCAACAAGTTGCATCGAAAGAAAAGGAAAGGAAAGAAATCCCAGTCAAAGAGGCAAAAAAGATTCCCGCTTTTAATTTGGAAAATGAGATTTCTAAATTAAAGGTATCCATCCCCTTGACTGAAATAATGAAGAACAACAACTATAGAGGACAAGTATCTAAAATGTTGAATTTGGACCCAATGTCCAACATGGTGAATGTCGAAGATGATCAACCTGAAATGATTTTTGGGCCAGCATCGAATGGTGAGTCTCCTGGTAGTGATGTGTGACCCTTCTATATCAGTTTAAGATTGCATGATTTTGTGTTACATAACGCCATGTTCGATTCCGGAGCCTCTCATAATCTCATGCCCAAGGCTATCATGGATAAGCTTGGTCTAGACATCACCCGGCAATATCACGATCTCTATTCGTTTGATTCCAGTAGAGTAAGATGTATAGGACTCATCAAAGACTTGGTTGTGAGTTTGGATAAGCTCCCAATGAAGAATGTTTTGATGGATGTTTTGGTAGCAGATATTCCTCCCTAGTTTGGCATGCTTCTTTCCAGGTCTTGGGTAGCGAAATTGAAAGGGACACTACAACTAGATTTCTCCTATGCAACGATTCTGGTGTTTGGACAAATGAGGAAATTGTATCGGGAGCAAAAAATGAAATACATGATCACAAGCAAGGAGAAACCAATAAATCATCCAATTAATTATGTACATACAGATTTAGAGTCTTTTGTTTTGTATTCAGATAGTTTCAATGATATAGATAGTTAGTTAGTAGAAGCAGATGATATTCTGGAAATAACAAAAAATTTCACAGGAGTTTTAAAGAAAGAAGAACAAGAACAGTAGAACACCGTTGGGAAATCAACTGAGAGTAATGGATAGCAAGCAGACAAGGCACAACAAACAGATTTTCAACACTTGCAAGAGGAGGAAGAAGGCTTGTGGACCATGGATTTCAATGGAGCAGTGGGAAATGATGGCGTTGGAATTGGAATTTGGGTACGCAGTCCTTTCTCCGCCCCGAACAAAGTGCCTAGTAACGTGCGTGTATGCTCTTACAAGTTGGCTTTCAATTGTTCAAATAATGAAGCTGAGTATGAAGCTCTGATTGCTGGCCTAAAGATTCTAAGAAAGCTGAATGCTAAGAGGATTTCAGTATATGGCGACTCCGAATTGGTTATCAAGCAGGTCAGAGGCGAATATCAAGCAAAGCATCCTAGGATGCGGGCTTACCGTAATGCAGATCTAGACATCCTAAAACTATTTTCGGAATACACCTTGACATGTGTGCCTCGTATACAAAATAGTATTGCTGATGCTCTTGCCAAGGCAGCAAGTGGTTTGAAGATCCCAATGAACTCTAGCAATAAATTTGAAATCCATGTCAAGCATCGTCCAACCATTCCAGACAATTAGAGATATTGGCAAGTGTTCCAAGATGATGAGGAGATTGACAATTTTCTGAAAAACAAAGGAAAGTTCAAAGAGACCTCAATTGATGAAGAAAATGACGATGGTAAAGGCAATGGTACAGATGAGGTGCAGATCAATGAAATGGACGTGTTGCAGCTGAAGAATAACGTGATTCCTAAAGGCTTGATACCTTTAGAAGAACTCTTTGATCAAGATGATGTAGCCCGCAAGACAACATTGCAGCCAACAGAGAAGGGTATGGAAGAGGTCAACATCGGAACAACTGCTAATCCTAAATTGGTAAAATTGTCCAAAGCATTGCCACCAAAGATCAAGGACAAATATATCAGTTTGATGTCTTCATTTGTAGATGTGTTTGCTTGGGACTATTCTGACTTAAAGACATATGATACCAGTATAATTCAGCACACTATACCCATCAAGCCCAATCAAAAACCATTCAGACAAAAGTTGAGAAGGCTAAATCCAAAGTTGCTGCCATCTATTGAAAAGGAGATAAACATGTTGTACAAATTAGGGATCATTGTGCCCATCAGATTTTCAGATTGGAGCTATAACTTGGCGCCCATATGAAAGAAGACAGGTGAGATTCGCTTATGCATTGATTTCAGAAATCTCAGCAAAGTTTCATTGAAGGACAACTATCCACTACCCAAAATGGACCATATACTTCAGCGAGTAGTGGGAGCATCTCGTATGTCACTGCTTGATGGTTATTCCGGATATAACCAAGTTTTTGTCCATGAAGATGACCGAGACAAAACAGCTTTCACCACTCCATGGGGAACCTTTCATTATGTTAAAATGCCTTTCGGTTTGAAGAACGCGGGTGCCCCATTTCAACGGGCAATGGACTTGGCTTTTGCAAATGAGAAAGATGTCTTTTTGGTGGTGTACCTGGATGATTTGACAGTGTTTTCCAAATCTGATGAAGAGCACATGTACCATCTTAAAACTGTCTTCCAAAAGTGCAGAAGATATGGCTTGTCATTGAATCCAAAGAAGAGCTTGTTTGCCATGGAGGAAGGAAAACTACTCAGGCACATTATCTAAAATTATGGCATTCGTATTGACCCAGCACACGTGCAAGCAATTCAGCAAATCGATCTGCCCCAGAATAAAAAAGAGATACAATCTTTCAATGGTAAGATGAATTTTCTACGCTGCTTTGTACCCAATCTTGTTGAGCACCTAAGAGAGATGACAAACATGCTTAATAAGGACAGCCAAGTGAAATGGACAAAGGAGGCTGTAAAATCTTTCAATTTGGTCAAATTGGCTCTTTCTTCAGCTCCAATTTTAGTCAGCCCGGACTACACTCAGGATTTCATACTGTTTTCATTCTCTTCGAAGCATACTATGGCAGGGGTGCTATTGCAGAAAAGAGATGATCATGAAAGACCCATTGCATTTTTCAGTAGAGCTATAAGAGATGCAGCCTTAATAAAACATCATTGAGAAGCAAGCCCTTGCACTTGTGAAGGCACTGAAATATTTCCGGGTATATATTCTACATTCTCACATTTTGGCCTATGTTCCTAACGCTACTGTAAAAGATGTTTTAGTGCAGACCGATCCCGAAGGAAGATGAGGCAAATGGATTGCAGCCTTGCTGGAATATGATGTGGAAATAAAGCCCACAAAGCTGGTTAAAGGGCAGGGATTGGCGAAGTTAATGGCTGAATCAAACTTGCACGCCTTGGACATAAATCTGATCGCTACTATGTCCGATGAGGATGAGGAAGGATCGTCAATTCAGGTATCTGAAATGTTTGCTCTTTCTCCTTGGTATTTAGATATCATATATGTGCTTAAGAATTTGTCACCACCGCTCGGCATGACTAGAAACAAAGTGAGAACACTCAAGTTGAAGGCTGCCAAGTTTTGCATTCTAAATTCTACATTGTATTGGAAAGATCTCGGTGGCATTTTGTTAAATTGTTTGGTGGAAAAGGAAGCAAAGAAAGTCATGGAGGATTGCCACCAAGGAGACCGTGGTGGTCACCTTTTTTGGAAGTCAACAGCAAACAAAATTCTAAGGGCAGGGTACTATTGGCCAATATTGTTTGCTGATGTATATAAGATGGTCGAGCGGTGTCATAAGTGTTAGATTTTCGAAGGAAAGTGGAAGTTACAGCTTTTACCACTCAAGCCCATTGAGGCGAGTGCCCCTTTCCAGCAATGGGGGTTGGATTTCATTGGTGAAATTCATCCCGCTTCTTCTGATCAGCATAGATGGATCCTCATAGTGACAAATTATTTCAGGAAATGGATTGAGGAAATTCCCACCAGACAAGCTACAGATGCAGTAATCATTTCATTCCTTGAAAATAACATCTTGTCTCGCTTTGGTTTCCCAAATAAGCTAATCACTAATAACGCAACAGCTTTCAAATAAAAAAGGATGGTAGAGTTTTGTCATAAATATCACATCATTTTGGGCCACTCAACTCCCTATCATCCGCAAGACAATGGATTGGTGGAATCTTCATACAAATCATTGGTCAACATAATCAAGAAGCTGCTGGAAATAAACAAGAAGAGATGGCATAAGAGGTTGGTCAATGCACTTTGGGCAGATCGGGTTAGTCAGAAGAAATCCATTGGTACGTCACCGTTTGAGCTTGTTTATGGAGTTGATACAATATTTCCTACCTCTCTCACTACCTTGGTAGTCAAACTTCTTCAGGAGGCCGGCAGTGAAGAAGATCCCATGCAGAGAAGGTTGAATCAAATGGTCCACTTGCAGCAGACCAGAGAAGAAGTTTTCAAGAACACATCCAAATTGCAAGAGAAAATAAAGAAGATTTATGACAGAAAGGCAAAGGTGGACAAATTTCAGGTGGATGATGTGGTGTTGAAGTGGGATGCAAGGAATGAGGACAAAGGCAAGCACGGTAAGTTCGAGAATCTTTGGAAAGGTCCCTTCAAGATTGCAACATATCGGGGTCAAAATGCCTATCTTCCGAAGGAAATGAACGGGGAAGATTGTCCAGGAGGGCCGATCAATGGTCGGCTACTCAAGCGGTACCATTTCTAAGTTTTAAAGCTACTTCCATTGTCACTGTAAATACCATTTTATTTCAGTTTTGTTAGAGTTGGTCAAGTTAGCCTTTAACTCATTTCAATGTCAAGTTTGAGTCAGTTTTTTGGTCATTGTAGTTTCATAAATGAGTCAGAGTCCTGTGTTATTTGTCAAAATAATAACTCCATAGTCCAATGGACAAAGGAACTGTCTAGATTTTCCAGAGATCTGCTGTTCTTAGCACCTCCAAGGAGCTACCATCCCCCATTGGAGCCAATGTTAGAGTCGGTCTGGTCAGTCCTCCGTCAGAGATCAAAACTCTTTATGCATTTCATTTTTAGGTGTCCCGCTCCTTTCACCCAGCTGCATTCTACTGGGGACATGCCATAATCTGATGGAGAAGATCATGCTAGTCATTCCCCCCCATGTCTGGCTCCTGCTGACTCAGGTCTTTTGTCAATGATCACAAAAGTCCATGACAGTCAAGGTCTGGTCCTTTGAAGGACACAAGTCATTTTTCGATGTTTAGGTCTAGGGATTCATCAATTTGGTCTTTAATCATGTCCACTAAAGCCAGGCAGGCCAGAGTGAGGCCCTTACACAATTATGATTCAGAGAGTTTCATCATCATGTGGATAGACTTCTACTCTTCTTCAAAACTCTGTTTTGAAGAAAAGTCAAACAGTGTCATTTATGACAAAATTTTCAAAAAAGTCGTCAGTTGATTTCTTGAGATGTAGTCATGGTTTCTGTGGCCAAATGTCCTGTCATGCAATCCTTGCAAAGAGAGCCAAAAATTTCATCATTTGAGCTAAAATTTCAAAGGGAAAGTGAAAATCAGTGTGTTTTAAAGTCAGTGAAAAAGTGTCAAAACACAACATTAGAAAAATGGGTTTTCGAGGAAGCAAAAATTTAACCCATCACTTCCAAGGCTTTATATACATTTTTTCATCAAAATCAAAGTCATTGTGCTAATCCAAGCCTTAGAGAAACGTTGCAAAGTGTTTTGAGTGCATAGTGCGTGTTTGGAGCAAGTTGGAGGTAGTTTCAACGAGCGTGGCGCATATACACAAGGGTGTGGCGCACACAGAGGGCGTGGTGCACATAGAGCCGACCCTCCGTTCAAGTTTTCAATGAGCGCGGCGCACACCTAGGGCGTGGCACACTGGGTTTTGTGCATGGCACACACAGACCAAGGGCCGAAACAGTGCCAAATCATCTCAAATTTTTTGTGAAGCCCATCAAAGTGAAAGGTAGGCTCTATGACATCACTTGTTCATCAAATTTTGGAAATGATATGGTGGTTTATGGTGATGTTTGAATGCAACAAAATTCATAAAATAAACCACAAGAAAACACCAAAAACCATGATGGCTAGGGCTGCAAAATTGTGGTGTTAGTGCCAAGGTTCCATTTCACCCATCATTTTCCCCTCACCTACCATTTTTCCCTATCCCCCCTTTTCTCATTTTTCCTATTATCCCTACCCTAAAACAATACCAAACCCTATCCCCTATCCCTCCTCTTGTTTGTCAACATAAAACCCCAAAAACCCTACCCTATCAAATACCCAAGCCCCCTACATATCCCTAAACAAACTTCTCCCTATAACCCTATTCCCATCATATTACTCCCTTCCTAATACTCCCTGTTTCATTGTTCCCCTTGATGACAGATATCACAAGAGAACCCAGCTTCACACCATCATCAAAAGGTAGCCTAAATACAGTACACACAGCAGTCATGGTATCACAACATTCATCAGAGTATGAGATGGAAACACAAAGTGACTCATCATCGGAAGAGCAGGCTCCCAGGAGACATCACAAGAGTGGCAAACATGTCAGGGATGAGCCCACTACCCTCACTAAATTACAAGCATGCCCTCTTGCCATGTCATGTTTCCAGCACCTAGCATGTTTTGAATTTTGTCAAAGGGTGGCAAATGTTAGAGTTCATCACGAGTTGGCCCGTCTATTTGTGCTTCACCTACATGGAGGTCAGTCTATGTTGGCCAGGGTCACCTTCACATTGACACCCGAAACTATCTCAGTGGCAACAGGCATACGAAATGTTGGAGAACAATGGCATAAGAAGAAGAAGGTGGATAGGCAACATTATGAGCCTTACATTAAGGCCATATTCTTGAGTCAGCTCACAAGAGTCTTCCCATTCAGATATTTGAAAGATGAGTATGCTCCACTCATGAGATTGATCATGAAGTACTTCAACTGTGATGGGAGGTTCTCTCGACTATATGCCTATCACATCTGGCTGCTCATGCACTTTACCAGGGTGAGGATGATGAATCTCCCATTTTTCATATGCAGGAACATAGAGAGGATGAACACCTTCATGCAGCATAAGACCCCTCAGCAGCATCTTAACAATGTTTATCACTTTGCTCTTATATGGATTTTGGAGGATCATCAGTTGGGATTGCAAGGCATTGCTTGGGAAGACTTCATCTCCCGTGACCGCTTCAGCACATCACAGGTACTATCAGAGCCAGAGCATGAGATAGGTGGTCCTTCTCATCAGTATGAGCACCATGAGACCACGACTATGCCAATATTTGTGACATATCAGAGAGGCAGTAGGCACTTTTTTGCAGCAGCAAATCGAGTGCTATCTCCACCCGAGGTGGAAGGGGCCTCGCTTCCGGCATTGAGTACATAGGTACAAGACAAGGGCAAGAAGCCCAAGCATGATGAGGGGCCATCAGGTGAACAGGAGGCAGATTTCATCCTCATTTAGGATGATGAGGCAGATGAGATGAGTGCCAGACTTAGGATGACCATTCAGGAGCAGAACATAGAGATCCAAGACTTGTCACTCAATGTGGAGAGGGCCAGATGGATCATCAAGTATCTGGAGCACAGGAACAAGTAGCTTGAGGACTAGCATGCAATCATGGAGCTGCAAAGCATCCGTGAGAATGGACAAGCTACCAAGCAAAGGAGGATCGAGCTCACTACCTTGGAGCAAGAGATCAACAATGACCGTGAGTCCTGGCTAGAGTGGATCAACATACACCTGGAGAGACTGCTAGAGAAGGCCAACAGAGACAAAACCATACCGAGGAGGATGGTTTATCATTACAGGGCACGAAACATGAGTGCAAAGGCCCGGATAAGGAGCTTGAAGGCAAAATTGAGCAAAGCTACAAAAGAGGCAAAAGAGCAAGATCAGCTTCGAATCTTGGTTGAAGCTTCTCTGGCCCAGCATAGTGCCTCTTAGATAGCCTCCAGCCCAAATTTCAAGAAATTTGGGGCAATTTTAGTCACATGGTAATTTTTTGGTCAAAACACAGGTTTTTTCTCCCTATGCGCCGCGCCACTGGTGCGGCGCTTAGAATTGGGAGCTCCAAATTGGAAATGGCTTGTATTTTTGGATTCAGCATCAAAAAATAAGCAAACCTAGAAAGTTTCATCAATTTTGGAGAAGATATTGGCAACCAAAAGGGCAAAAAACACTCAAAAAATGCCCTCTTTGCCCCTATTTTGACACACAGGAAGCAGTCTTGGGAGAATGAAGATTGAGAGGGGTAAATGAGCTCCAAATTCAAAAATTCCACTTGGGTTGGAAAGTACACAGGACAGGATTTCCAACAAGCACACTTGGGCACATTTGCGACTTTTGCAAGTGCCTCAAAATTGGCCCCAAATTGGTGCAGTGCATATAGAAAATGGCGCGACGCATATAGAAAAAAAGGCCCAATTTACCTCTGTTTCGCGAAATTTCGATTTGCGACTTCTCCAAATTGGGCCCGCTCATCTACACTTCAGTTTTTTGGCACATAAGGTGGCATTTAAATTATTTTCACTCCAGATGGGCTTCTATCCAAGTGGCAAAGGAAGGCAAATAGTCACCCCAAGCCATTTGTCATGTTTGTAACGCTGCACCTATAGCTGATGTTTGGCTCTCCACGTCCATTTTGTAATGATTCGAGTAACTCCACAACCCTTGGGCGTTCTATCTCTTCATGGCACATTCTATATATTGTATGCAAACTATTTGCAAAGGGTTGGTTGGCTTGTAACTTCTGGGAGACTGTGGGAAAGAAACTCTGTTTCTTCATTGTATATTTTTACAAAGGATTAATGGAACGCAGCGGCTCTATTTCATGAGATTCATGTGGTTGTGAGTGTAGCAAATGTGTCTCTTATTTTTCATATGTATCTTGTTATGTTTCATAGCTCATTTCATATTCATTTCCGGTGAAATTTTCTAAGTTAGATAAGGTAGAATTCAATTTTATTGCTCTGCCTATGGGAAAATTTCATGTTCAGTGTTCTTTCTTTTGTTGAAAAGGATTCATGTGCGTATGCCCTTTTCACTCTCCTAAGCGATCTCTCCATTCCGCATTGTTTCAAACTAAATTGTTGGACTCTTCGCCTATCTTGCCTCACGATGTAATCTGTGCTTTTGTATTAAATTCTCTATTCATTGCGGTCCATTGGTCCCATACCATCCTAGAAACACAATCATTCATAAAAATCACTTCTTGTATCCATATTCACTTACTAGCCTCAGATTGATATTGCACTATAATTCATCTCAGACCGTTTCATTCAACTATTCACTGAGAGTGACTCGGAGAGAGCCCTCTCCTGTTCTGGTAGGGCTAGCTACCAGACTGAGCGTGGTTTGTGGTTACCCTGAATTTTGCCTTCCTTCAGCCTAAGGCGGATTTAGGTGCTAACACCATCTACACTCACATATAGAACACAGGACATGCTCTCTTCCTCTTCTTGTGTCTTGGGACACTATTCTATAGTTAACTTTACAGTAACATGAGTAGGGACCTTCGTCGATTTACTTTATTTCATATTAAACCTCTGCAATATTGTCTCAGCATACTTCCTCTAATTTAGCTAGAGTTTCCTATTTTCCCAATCTCTTTTAATTTTCATGCCCAAAATAAAATTTGCAGCACCAATATCCTTCATGTCAAATTTAGAGGACAATTGGGTCTACACATCCTAGATATTTTCTTTATCATTTCCAATCAAAAACATATCATCTATGTACAAGACCAAATAAATAACATGATCACCAACTAATTTAAAATACACATAGTGACCGAATCTGTTCTTTGTGAAGCCAAGTATTTGTCTATATGTCTCAATTTTTTGATACATCTCTAACTTCCATATTTCTCGAATTGATCTCCTCAAAATTGGAGTGTATCATTATTCTTCTCTTGATTGTTGTTCTTCTGTGGATTCTAATTCTTCATTCTTTAGTTCAAATTCTATATTTTCTATATTTTCTAGTTCCTTTTCCCTTGGTAGTACTTCTTGTTTCATGACACCCTTCACTTCTATGAATACCACATCTCAACTATACACACTCTTATTTATTCCTAGGTTCCAAAACTTGTATCTTTTTAAGCCATTTTTATATCCAATAAAGATGCACCTTTCAGATTTACTATCTAGCCAAGTTCTTTTCTCCTTTGGAACATGGACATATGGATCACAACCAAATATCATGAGTTGTGAGAATGAGGGTTTGTAACCATTCCATAACTCATGTGGATTTTTATCTTCCAATGATGATGAAGGTGATATATTAACTAGGTAGCATGCATATACTACCTTTTCCCATAATTGTTTTCCTAACCTAGCACCACTAAGCATGCTCCTTTAGCTTTCCATCATCATCATGTTCATCCTCTCTACAACTCCATTTTCCTAAGGTGTGTATGGAGAAATTTTCTACCATGCTATACCACACTTCTTACAAAACTCTTCAAATTCCTTCTTGTAGAATTCTCCATCATTATCAATCCTCAACACCTTAATCTTCTTCTCTATCTTTTTCTTTTTCTAGAGCCTTACACTCTTTAAACTTATCAGAGACTTTGAATTTCTTTACAAGGAGATATATAAATGTATTCTTTAATAATTCATCTATATATGATATATAGTACATAGATTTACCCAGTGATGGAATCGACATAGGTCCAAACACATCACAGTGCACTAACTATAATATTCCTTCTACCCTCTTAGTACTAGACAAAAGGCTCACTTGATTCTGCCTCCCATAAACAAAATATTCAGAAAAATCAAAATCTAGAGAGAAATTAGACATACCTTATACCATACCATTACCATGTGTCATGCTTCTATAATGTTCTCATAAAGTACCTTACTTTAATATCAATATGAGGTTGTAAAATTTACAAAACACTCAACAAAGTATATGGATTTTTGGGCTTTATGCAATTTCCTAGCTCAAGAAGTGAGAAAACTAATTACAACTCATTTATAATAGCTATAATCAATTAAATGGGAAGATGTGATAAATCATTGTAGCTGAAAAACTTATATTAATTCCTATTGAAAACAAAGAAATGAAATCAAAGAAAAAATAATCCATAGCAATTCCTAAAAAACAACAACAAAAGAAACTATGGAAATATCTACCAGCAAAAGTAAATGCAACAAAAAATTCGCTATGAGCAAATGAATTAATCTATTTTACTGAAAGGAGTTTGATCTACAATTGCTTCTACAGAAACAAACTACAACTATTGAAAACACATTAACATAAAATGACACATAGTACTCTACTGAAAAATAACTTGATGTGGAACAGAAATAAAACTACAAAACAAAATTCTATGCTACAAAAATAGATTAAATATGACCAAAATATAAATTGGAATGAATATGTGTAGTAAAAAATATAAGTAATAAAAATATAAATAGTAAAAGAAATTGAAAAACAGGAAAACATAGAAATTTCTACCAATAAGAAAATATAGCCACCAACGATTATAGAATGACCCTTGCTCTAGACTCTGCTGGTGTTTCACATGTTGTACACTCTTAGGAACTCATATACGTAACTTTTATTAAGTAAAGACAATTGTATACATAAAAAAATAAAAGACAATCCTTTTGAGTTTAGTTCTCCAAGTTTTTATACAAAACAAACATAACTTCCTACTATTTTTCAGTAGTTATTGTCAATAATAAAGGAGGCAACCAATTTTAGCTACAATAGTTAGGTGTCCCAAAACTTATCTAAAAAGAAAAACCAACTTCACTATTTTCCCATAATTTCCCTACTTTATCCTAATTTCAAGCTTCGTGGGTTGAACGGTCTAAAGTGGGTGAGACAAAATAGGAAGGTTGTGTTGGAAGATAAAGAGTAAATGAAAACATAAAAGTAAAATATTTACAATAGAAAATTACAATGTTGTTGTTAAAATTTTAAATAACAATGGTTTCCTTCATTAGAAATATATTTTTCTATAGATAAATTCCATTCTATGGCCGAATATATCATATGCATCTAATTTCTCTAGAAAGATACTCCAGCTTGATCCTAAAGACTTGTTGACTTCATGAATTGTTGACAAAAATTTTTGTAGTTGTCTTCACAAGTAAAACTATAGAAACAATGTCACATTTGATATCTGCAAACTAATAATCAACCAACATTCACGAGAGCATGCAAAATTATTAACTGACTATAGAAAAGACTTGTTCATTACCACTAAATCCAATCACTTAGTTATAATGAATAATGAGGTAAGAATGGATAATGGTGGACAAAAATAGGTAATTTTTGTAAGGAAAATGATGATAAAATGATGGAAAAGGGGTGATTGTGAATGAAATTTCAGCCCTCATCATTACCTCCTAAAGTAAGTTCTTACATGTCCCTTATGAAATTAATCAAAATATAAATCAAAAGAGATAATTTGAGTGTGTTTTTATTCATACATAACTCAAAATTTATATGAGACTACTTAAGTATTAGTCTCCTCTAGATAAAATACTACCCATATATCAATTGACTCCCATTTTCTTCTTTCTTTTTCTTTATTAACTGTGAGCTTTCCATTGTAGTCTGCAATGACATACAATATTAAAGGATATTTTAATTTTAACCCAATACATTATAGTCTTTTAATTATTAATGATTGCAATTACAATGATCTAGACTTATACAGGAACACAACAAAATATAGATATAAACATAAACACAAAGATGAAATAGAAATAAAACTTCATTTCATAAATCTCAAAGAATTGAAATATGCTTACATACATAATGGAAATAAACTATCTCGGGCAATGGTAACTTATCTCTAAGAAGATATGTGGTGGCTACATGCCTCTAATATATGTTACAAAGAGGCTCAATGACCTTTCTATTATTGAAAAACAAAGAAAAACCCTATACAAACAAAACCCTAACCCAAGGAGATGAAATGCCAAGAGTTTGTGGGCCTGTTGGGGTTGGTTGGGCAGCCAACTTCGTGATGTTGTAACTTGGTCATATGATCTCTGTTTTATGCATAGGATACCTCTTTGGAAATATATCTCCAAGTACTACAAGGTTTTCCACATGCTTCCCATGGCTATGAGCCTGTTGTGGACCCAAAAAAATGTCATTTAGGGGGTCAAAACAACTCCAAAAGTTAAGGACCTTAAAACTACTAAAAATCATAAATTTTGATATAATCAAGGAAACAAACAAGACATAATGGAGGTCTAGGTGGAATAGGTGGGTGGGCACCAATATCCACCTGGATTAGTCCTCCCTCCTTAGGAAGAAATTGTCCCCATTGTGTGGAGAGCCTCCATGAGGTGAGGAAAGTTTTGTTGAAAATGGTCCTTAGTGAACCACTTGCCTTGGTGAAGGAGATGGCTTGCATTGACAACATGATATAGATGGATCCTCTCATACTAAGTGTTCTTGATCTGTGTTTCCGTGATCTTGCCAGTTGTTGCCTGCTCGATGGATCTTGGGTTAAGCTCTATTGGTGTTAGTTGCTCAACAATGTCGGATCTGTCCAACAATGGAGGAAAGTATGGTTACAGTCGATCCATATTGAATACTAGGTGCAGAACATAGAATGGTGGAATGATGACCTCGAAGGCATTGTCCCGTACAACCTTGGTGATGGCGTATGGCCCATATTGGAGTAGGTGAAGCTTGCAGTGAGTCTGAATGAGGCACTCCTTCTGCAAATGTAACCAAACTTTGTCGCCCACCTGGAATTTTTGTTGCACCCGATGATGATCATCACGCTGCTTGTACTTAGCATTGGCTCTCTCCAATATGTCATGGACCTACTGGAGGATGTGATGAATGAGCTCAATGAAGCTCTTAGCTTGGTCAACTTTGGACTGGACATGAGTCAAATTTAGGTGAGTAGGTGCAAATGGTATGGACACATCAATGGGACATATTGGTTGGAATCCCAACCCCACCTAAAAGGGGCTATCGCCAATTGAGCTAGGTAGAGCTTTGTTGTAGTTGTTGTGAACATGGGGGAGGCTTTCATCCCATCTGTGTGGATGCTTTGTGTTGTACATGCACAAAATGTGCACAATCATCTTGTTGACAACCTATGTTTAGCCATCAATGATCTGAAAATGGGGCACTAAAGGCTTCTTGTCAAGCTTACAAGAACCTCTCCCACTCCCAAAGCTTAAATATTCCCAAGATATTATGATTAACCAATTGTAGAATTAATAATGCTTGAAAGTGGGTGTATGATTGTGTTCATTTTTAACTTTTTATGTGCTTTAAGTTTATTTTCTTGAACTGATATAAAACATATAACAACAACTAAAGTAGCAAATACAATGCAGCAACAAGCAATCACACATAACAACAATATAATATGGAGTTCACCCAAAACCCTTGGGCTATGTCTCCTTGAGCTTTAGTCAACTCGACTAGGCTCTTTGAGCTTATAGCAAAGTCCTTTTACAAGCTCCACGCTCAACTCCACTGGTTTACATAGGAAACAATAGGCTTAGAACACCATCTTATCCCTGGCTCTGAAGCTCTCTGGCTTTTTGGCTCTGGCTCTCGACTTTGGCTTTGGCTTTAGCTCTAGCTTTGGCTCTTGGCTTTGGCTCATGGCTCTGGCTCATGGCTCTGGCTCTGGCTCTGTCTCTGGTTCTCGGCTCTGTCTCCGGCTTCTTTGAGCTCTTGGCTCTCAGCTTCTGGCTCTGGCTCTGTGAGCTATCAGTAGTTCCCTCGACCTCCAAGTGACTGCCTCAGCAGCTTTCAGCTCTTTGGTTTTTCCGCTCGACCTCCAAGTGACTCCCTCAGCTGCCTGCACTTTCCGCTTTGCCTACTCTTCCCCTCAATCATGATCTCTAGCATCTTTCAGGCATTCTTCTGGCTCTGCGGCTTCCTGTCCATTTCTCTGCGTATAATCATTCCTCTGTCTCTTCATCTGGCGCTCTGGCTTCTCGCTCTGTGGCTCTGCACGTTACAAACACATCATTGTTTATAAAATGCATGTTTGTTGCGTGGCACAATGATTAGGGGCTATTACAAAGGAATCGGTCCCTTTCTTTAGGTGAAAACCTGAAAATGGAAAAAAATTCCAATACACAGAGTTTTTACCGAAAATACACTATCAATCGCAACATTCAGACTTCAAACATTATGAAATCGCCCCTATAAACCCTTTCACGTCTACCTTTTATAGCTGTCACAAGCCCACCGTTGATCTGCGTGATCTTCAATCCAATGGTTGACAGTCTGTTTCGGGTGGCTTATGTGCATGGAGATTACCTGCCTAAAAAGGTGGTTTTCTCTCTCCTGCGCCATGCCACATGTCTGCCAGTGTATGGGATCAGGCAGAGCTTGTCCAATACCACTTATTTCCTAAGGCCTGCCTAAAATCCCACTTACCACAGAACTCAAGATTTATAGGGCTGCATTTATAAACCTTTCAGGTCCGCCATTTTATCGCAAATTGTTATCGCATGGCATAATGGCCAAAACCCCATTTACACGAGAAATACATTGAAAATCCGAATTTCTAGATTTCAAATATTATGCAATTGGGCTTTTAATTCCCATCAAGTCCAGCCCTTATCGGCTTATCGCAAGTCATATGCTCAATGGCCCTTTGTATTGGGGATCACCAATCACCCTGATCAAATCCTAACCGTTGATTTGTGCATTGAATCCAATGGTCCACGCGTAATCGCACATCGCAGTCGCAATAGTCCCGAGGGTCTTCCCTTTGACCATGCCGACCACCGAACCGTCGATCGCCGATCTCGCACCTCGTGTATCGCATCGGTGGGGTCTATGTCTCTGCTCATCCGATCACTGATTGACCGATCGCTCCGATCGCCGATTATCGCAATTGCACAATCGCATTATTGCAAGTCTGGGGTTCTGATATTGTTAGAAAATTATATATTACAGAGCAATGGAACACATAGAATATTGCATAAATATAAACACAAAAAACACATAAAACTAGAGAGACACAGATGTACGTGGTTCACCCAGTTTGGCATACATCCACCCTGAATAGCCAGTCCTTCCTTTATATTATCTAGAAAAATGAAGAGACACAACCTACAGTAGATCCGCTGTAATATCCTATGTTTTCTCTCATAGTCTCACTTCTTTGTTTCTCGTTCAGAGAATACACATCTATTACACAGCCTCAATACAATGCTCTCATACAAAGAGAGGGGTTTCCTTCTAGGGCAAAAAACCCTAAACTAAACATAAGTTCTACTGTCAGATCATCTGCCTAATGAACGGC
>APFE031613235.1:55051-69069 GCA_000404065.3 Pinus taeda
ACCGACAACATCATCAAACTTTAAAGTACTAGATCCAGAAATAGAGTTACTAATGGCCATTACTAAACCATTCCAACTTTCTGGAAATGAGCACAAGAATAACAGAGCTCTAACTTTATCATCAAAGTTTATCCCTATAGAACTTAACTGACTTGTAACAGTATTAAAATAATTTAAATGGTCTGCAACAGATCCACCTTCCGACATCTTCATATTAAATAACCGTTTCATAAGAAATACCTTGTTTGAGGCCCAGGGTTTTTCATATATTTTCGCCAACACCTTAATCAAACCCTCTGTCGTTGTTTCCTTTGAAATGTTTAAGGTGACCGACACTGCGAGGCACAACTGCACTATTCCGAGTGCCTTTCTATTGAGAAGGTTCCATTCTTCATCTGTCATACCCGTCGGCATCTTTGTTTTTCTGCCCAATGGTAGGTACAGATCTTTCTGATACAAATAATCTTCCATTCGCATCTTCCACAGTGAGAAGTTTTGGCCGTTAAATTTCTCGACCCTAAACTTACCATCTTTCGCCATTGCTCCCACTCAAACTAGGAACCCTTTTTTCATGCGAGTTTATCAGCCAAATAGACCTTCAGCTCTGATACCAGTTGTTAGAAAATTATATATTACAGAGCAATGGAACACGTAGAATATTGCATAAATATAAACACAGGAAATGCATAAACTAGAGAGACACAGATATACATGGTTCACCCAGTTTGGGCTACATCCACCCCGAATAGCCAGTCCTTCCTTTCTATTATCCAGCAAAATGAAGAGACACAACCTACAGCAGATCCCCTATAATATCCTCTGTTTTCTCTCACAGTCTCACTTCTCTATTTCTCACTCAGAGAATACACATCTATTACAAAGCCTCAATACAATGGCCTCATACAAAGAGAGGGTTTGCCCTCTAGGGAAAAAAACCCTAAACTAAACATAAGTTCTACCGTCAGATCATCCGCAGTCGTTCATTAGGCGGATGATCAGACTGTAGAACTTATGTTTAGTTTAGGGTTTTTTTCCCTAGAAGGCAACCCCTCTCTTTGTATGAGCGCATTGTATTGAGGCTGTGTAATAGATGTGTATTCTCTGAGTGAGAAACAAATAAGTGAGATTGTGAGAGAAAACAAAGGATCTTATAGCGGATCTATTGTCGGTTGTGTCTCTTCATTTTGCTGGATAATAGAAAGGAAGGACTGGCTGTTCGGGGTGGACGTAGCCCAAATTGGGTGAACCACGTATATCTATGTCTCTCTCATTTTATGTGTTTTCTGTTTTTATATTTGTGCAATATTCTATGTGTTCCATTGCTCTGTAATATGTAATTTTCTAATAGATATCGCATACATGCCTGCCTCAGATGTGATGAGTCTGAGATTGTTGATCAGGGGTCCTTCTGCCCTGGCCTTAAGTCCACCCCTTTGCACATTTGTGATGTGATTTCCTTAAGGAGCCTTTTAGGCCATTTTTAGAAGAAATGTCGAGTCCTTTTCCAAAGGACAAAGGAAATCTTCTTTCTGCGATAACTTCTTCATTCAAATTCCATTTTAGCCCATTCAAGTTGCAGTAGATTTAGAATGAAAAGATCTACGCAATGGAACTATTTCCAAGAGCATCCTTGGACTTTCATTTTCCTCTGTGAGGAACAATTTAGACTTAGAAGTCTATCTAAGATCCATTTTGAATCATGCCTTCCTACTAAAGAACTTTTGGTCTCCAAAAGACTGATATACTGACCTGAAGAGTAAATGAGAGTAAGAACACCCTCTTCTTTCAGCCTCCTTACACTTGGCTATGCATAGTGCCTCTGAACCAAAGTCTCTGACCACTTTGCTTCCTAGATGTGATGGTCCTCTTGGGGATAACTGTCTTCCTCCTTGACTTCATGTAGAACTCCTGCTGAGATGGTCACAGAAGGTAGTTTGAACTTCTCTACCTTGATCATTGATCCAAGGTGGTTCAAACAAATGTGAATTTACATCTGCTTCACAAAACTTTCATTTGTACCTGCTTGAAAAGTTGTCAACAACAACTGTTAACAACAACAGAAATACAGACAACAACTGGATGGCCTAAAAACTCCTGCTTCAACAAAAGAAACAGATATCAAATCTTGTGAACACCTCCATGTCTTACATCTGCATACAAATGATGGACTAGCTAACAAGCCCACAAAACATGCCTTTAGAACAAATGACCCTTCAAGTCAAGCATGTAGAAAATATCTCAAGGATTCTTTTCAAAAGATGAAACACTTCATCATCATCTCCATCTTGGAGGCCAAGTTAAATTCTCCCAAGTCAACATTGCATCACATGCATGTCAAAGCAATCAACCCTGCAAGTTAATTACACATACATGTTCAAATACAAGGAAATCATCAACATCCCTGTGTTCATGCACATCATGCTTATGCATGCATTTCATCCTTCAACTTTCACTTAAGCACAATCTACTTTCGAAGCTGAAATGAAATATAATGTTGCAGCAATAAAGTGAGTCTCCTACTCAACTTTTCCATTCACCTTCTTGGTAAAATCCTACAACTTGCATTCCATTAACAAAGAAATGCAAATAGATGCATCAATAGACATGCAATCTTAATTGGATAAGAACTCTAATCATTTATTACCAATTCATTTCAAAGGTACTACCTTTGTCTGCACATCAACACCAATATGTGAATCATCCTGAAACACATTAACCATGGAAACCTCCTTTCCATCTATGCCATTTTCTCTTTGCTCCTTCTTCAAGTTTCGTGGAACCATTGCTGGATTCAGAGTCAACATCTTTTAGCAAGATGCCCTTGCTTATGGCAGTAATTGCAACACATGTGCATCCTCTTGACAACATGATTTGCCTTGTCCAATGGACCTTTGGCTTCTTTCTTCCTTTCCTTCAAAAGTTTCCTATATGTGGCCATTCTCTTCCAACATCTAGAAACGTTACGGTTATCCAAACAACAAAAGGAACATGCAATTATTTTCCCATACTTATATGGAAATTTACCATGTTGAACAAAATCAAAAGGAATATGGCTAGAACTAGATTTATACCTTTCTTTTTCACCTTTATTGCCTTCATGAGGAGGTGAATCAAATGAAGAAGTGGCTCCCTTTGGAACACCATCAATCTCTTGAAGGTTGTTAGAGTTTGTACAAATCTCTGGTTCAAGTGTGTTCTTCTGAGCACCTGCATCCTACAAATGATGTTTCAAGCTATTGCATTCCTCCTAAATACAATCTTCACACTCTTGAGGTAGAAGAATTGCAATGCAACTCCTTCTTGGAGCCGTTTCAATGGCCTTCATGGCAGCTTTAGAACTCTCTCCATAAGACTGTCCATAACCAAGACCCAAATACTTAGGCCTTTCTTCAACTATTATTGGCTCAACAATACCTTGTGCATGTTTTCCCAAGCCCTTTCCTTCATAGCCCATCTTGGACATTAGCTTGGAGCTTATCCCTCTGGTTTGTTTTCCAAAAGAACCAATACAAACATTCTTAGAATAATTTGAAGACAAATAGGAACTATTTACCTCTTCTTCAAGTTGATACTTGACTAAGGCTTCTTTGGCAACAAAGAGCTGTGACTCCAACTCATGCATCCTTTTCAGGTTCACATTTGCAACATGAAGTTGCCTCTCCATTTCCTGCAATTTGTCAGAAAGCAACTGCTCTCTAAGTATGCTACTCTTCCTTCCATCCTCATATATTTATCTCACCATATCCATCATGATGGACAAGTCTTGCTTCATGTCTTCATCAAAGAATATTGTGAAGAAAGCAAAATTTGAGGACCCACTTGTAGAAGTTTCCATTATCAAAACGAACAAAAGGACTTTAAACAAGATTAATTAAAGAGCTTATTCAACAACCTTTTGCAACAAACCTCTTGTGCTTCAAGGATTTTCTTGAGGTCCTTTGGGATAAGAAGAATGCCTTCAAGCCTTCTTCCTTTTTTTGTCCTTCCTAGACTGAGCTATCAATAGCTTTCCCTTCACCTCTGCAAACTCAAACAATAGTCAGTCTGCAACAATCATACAATCGATTAGACAATAAATCCTTGACTGCCCAAACAAGCATTCTGATTTGATGCCACTTGCTCTAGTATAACCAGCTTTGATCACCTTCTTGAAGGTGGGTTAACCAACCTTAAGCTTTGATACGACCTGATCCGAAAATGGGGCACTAAAGGCTTCTTGTCAAGCTTACAAGAACCTCTCCCACTTCCAAAGCTTAAATATTCCCAAGATAATATAATTAACCAATTGCTGAATTAATAAAGCTTGAAAGTGGGTGTATGCTTGTGTTCGTTTTTAACTATTTATGTGCTTTAAGTTTATTTTCTTAAACTGATATAAAACATATAACAACAACTAAAGCAGAAAATACAATGCAACAAAGCAATCACACATAACAGCAATATAATATGGAGTTCACCCAAAACTCTTGGTTTATGTCTCCTTGAGCTCTAGTCAACTTGAATAGGCTCTCTGGGATTATGGCAAAGCCCTTTTACAAGCTCCATGCTCAACTCCACTGGTTTACATAGGACACAATGGGCTTAGAACACCATCTTATCGCTAGCTTTGAAGCTCCTCGGCTTTCTGGCTCTGGCTCTGGCTCTGGGCTATGGCTCGTGGCTCTAGCTCTGGCTTTGGCTCTAGCTCTGGCTCTGGCTCTCATCTCTGGCTCTGGCTTCTCTGAGCTCTTGGCTCTGGCTCTTGGCTCTGGCTCTATGAGCTATCAGTAGTTCGCTCGACCTCCAAGTAACTATCTCAGCAACTTTCAGCTCTCTAGTTTTTCCACTCAACCTCCAAGTGACTCTTTTAGCTACCTGCACTTTCTTCTCTGCCTACTTTTCCCCTCAATCATGCTCTCTGGCTTCTTTGAGGCATTCTTCCAGCTCTGCGGCTTCCTGTCCATTTCTCTGCGTATAATCATTCCTTTGTCTCTTCATCTGGCCCTCTGGCTTTTGGCTCTATGGATCTGGGCGTTACAAATGCATCATTGTTTATAAAATACTCACTTGCCACGTGGCACAATGATTAGGGGTTATTACAAAGGAATCGGGCACTTTTTTTAGGAAAACACCCGAAAATGGAACAAAATTCCAATACACAGTTTTTAACCAAAAATACACTATCGGGCGCGACATTTGGACTTCAAACATTATGAAATCGCCCCTATAAACCCTTTCATGTCCGCCTTTTATGGCTGTTGCAAGCCCACCATTGATCTGCGTGATCTTTGATCCAACAGCTAAGAGTCCGTTTCGGGTGGCTTATGTGCACAGAGATTACCCACCTGAAAAGGCGGTTTTCTCTCTCCTTCACCATGCCACGTGTTGGCGAGTGTATGGGATCGGGTGGAGCCCGTCCAATACCACTTACTGCTTGAGGCCTGCTTGAAATCCCGCTTACCATGGAACTCAAGATTTATAGGGCTGCATTTATAAACCTTTTGGGTCCGCCACTCTATTGCAAATCGCTATCGCATGGTGTAATGGCCAAAACCCCATTTACACAGGAAATACATTGAAAATCCGAATTTCCAGATTTCAAATATGATGCAATCAGGATTTTAATTCCCATCAGGTCCGGCCCTTATCGGCTTATCACAAGTCACGTGCCCAACGACCCTTTGTATCGGGGATCACCGATCACTCGATCTCTGATCATCCTGATCGAATCCTGACCATTGATCTGCGCACTCGATCCAACGGTCCACGTGTAATCGCACATTGCAATCGCAATGGCCTTCGGGGTCTTCCTTTTGACCATGCTGACCAATGATCCACCGATCACCGATATCGCACCTCGCATATCACATTGGCGGGGTCTATGCCTCTGCTCCTCCAATCGCTCCAATCGCCGATTATCGCAATCGCATAATCGCATTATCTCAAGTCTTGGGTCTTGATATTGCATGCATGCCTGCCTCCGATGCAATGAGTCAGAGACCATTGATTGGGGGTCCTTCTTCCCTAGCCTTCAGTCCACCCCTTTGCACATTTACAATGTGATTTCCTTAAGGAGCCTTTTAGGCCATTTTGAGAAGAAATTCCTCCTTTTCCAAAGGACAAAGACAATCTTATTTCTGCAATAACTTCTTCGTCTGAATTCCATTTTAGCCCATTCAAGTTGTAGAAGATTCAGAATGAAACGATCTACACAATGGGAATATTTCCAGGAGCATCCTTAGAATTTCATTTTCCTCTGTGAGGAACACTTCAAACTTAGAAGTCTATCCAAGATCCATTTTGGATCAATCAGTTTAGGTGTGGAAGGTCGCAGACTTAGTGAGCTTGATATCCAACATCGACCAGAGGCTTGACCAAAATGTTCTTAGGAACATGCTGTACTGATATGATATAATGGATTATGGGATCCCTAAATGTACCCACACTCGTTCAATGAAGAGCTTATCAATGGTTTCTTCTGTGATACTCTTCTTATGGGATGCCATAATGGGCATCTTACACAATCTATCGATGACCATGAAAATGCAACCGATGTCATGCTTAGTAGAAGGAAGACCTGACATGTAATCCATGGAGATGGATTCCCAAGGCTAACTAGGCATAGGCAGAAGAGTATATAGGCCTTGCTTCTTGATTGTTGGTTTGGAAATGGCGCAGGTAGCACAGGATCTGATATACTTCCCAACATCATGTTGAAGGCTCGATCAACACAAATACTTTTGCAGAATTGCTATTATTTTCTGTATTGTGAATTTTCTAGTGACCCGACTATAGTGCGCCTCCCAAATCATCTTAGCACGCTCTCCTGTAGGAACATGGAGGTGTCCTAGGTGGCATAACAGTGTGATATGGAGGTGAAAATCCGGAGCTTACTTGCCTTCTAGGAGCATCTGTTACCTGTTTCTGAATTCTGGATAACTCTTGTAGAGATGCGGCCACCCTGAAGTCTCGTGTCCACAAGAGTTGAGCACAGTGGTCAACACCATAACCGATGGTTGACTAAGATAGTATGAAACATTATTGGTGCTTCCCTTATTTTACTTGATGTTCAAATGGGACTGTTGCTGATATGTGGACCATTTCTGATGGTGATCATTTTGCAACTTCCCTTGTGTTTGTATGAACTATAGGGGTTGGTGGTCTGTGTGTCTGACAATTTTCTTCCCTAGAATGTAATGCTTCCATTTTCAACAATCTTGTACAATAGAATACATTTATTTTATATAAGTGGCATACTTTTGTACTGTATCTGGAAGTGTCTCATTGTGATATGCCATCGGATGTCCCCAATGGGTAAGAATTCCACCAATAGCATAGTTAGAGGCATCTGTCAATTTCAAATGGTTGTTGTAGGTCTGATAATGTGAGCACTAGTGTAGAGTAGAGGTGATGCTTCAACTTGACAAATGCCTTTTGTTGGGATTTAGACCAAAATAAATTTTCTTTTGCTCTACCCTTGGTGACTTGACTCAAAGGCTAAGTGATATGACAAAATCTGAACACCAACTTGTGATAGAAATTGGTAAGATCCAAAAATTGTTGGAGCTCTATTAAAGTGTTTGTGGCTCACCAATATTGAATACTTGTATCCTGGCTGGCTCCAAATGAACACTTCACTCATTAATGATGTACCCTAGATATTGAACCTGGTTCATACCAAAGGTGCATTTCTCCAAATTAGCACACAATTTGTGTTGTTGTAGGGTTTGGAGGACCTCTCAAATATGGTATATGTGCTCTTCAAACCTCGAGCTAAAGATCATAATATCATCTAAGTACACTACCATGAAAAATTTGGTAAAGGGCTACAAGATGTCATCCATCATCTACATGAAGGTTGCAGGGGCATTCATCAACCTGAAAGTCATGAAGATCCATTCAAAAAGGCCCTCCTTGGATTTGAAGGTAGTTTTCCACACACCAAAGGGTTCAATTGGTACCTAGTGATAACTAAACTTCAATTCAATATTGTTGAAATATTTGGCTCCCTTGAGCTTGTCTAGAATGTCATCGATCCATGTGATTAGATTACTATTTCAAACAATGATCTTATTCAACACCCAATAGTCAATACAAAGTCTCTAGGTGTTGCTTTTCTTCTGTACTAACACGATTAGGCTCTCATAGGGTGATGAACTTGCCCTGATGTTCCCTTTTTGCAATAGATCTTGCATCTTCCTCTTAATTTCATTGTTCTTCAGAACAAAGCATCAGTAGATTAGTCCGTTGGGTAGTGGAGAACCAAGGGTCAGATCAATCGATTGCTTGACCTAACAATGTAGGGGCACCCCTGTGGGTGAGGTGAAGATGTCCCTGTACTCTTCCATGACCTTTTCCATCTATTTTTTCCATGTGGAGGAGCCCTATCTGGAGGCTGTGGATGTGGCCAAAATCTTCTTCTTACCCTGAGGGCGATTCATAAGGAAGAAAAATTTCCTGTTCTGGGAAATGATCTTACTACATTGCTTCACAAATAACAAAGAGATGGTGGTAGGTGGTGCTACCTCAAGTATCTTGTATAATTTATTGCCTAAAGAAATAATAACAATGCAAGGCCTAGACTCACACAAAACATGACACTTCCATAAGTATGGTTGGCCTAATAATACATCAAAAACTTCAAGAGGAGAAACATCACATAGTACCTAATTTGTGAAGGGATTCATTTTGTTGGGAAGGTGGCACTATTGGTTGACATGAAGATCTCACCCTTGGTGAACCCATTAATTGGTGTATGACTATAGGTGTGGTGTAGTTGGTAGGCCTAACTGCTTCATGACCTATTATAAAATGAGGTTGTTTTAGATCATGTTTTCGACAATGAACTACAGTGAAGAACCCTTTACCCACATATGTGAGTGGAAGAGTCACTTCCCCTCCTCTGGATATTCACGCTCAATCTTTTGGATGTTGGTGGTGGAAATGGTGGCACTAGGATCCGCATCAATAAGCTACTTCCCTTTGTCACAGTGTTGAAACATGCATCTAATTCGGAAGCCTTAAGCTTGACCAATAGTAACTTCTTGGCTTGACACTTGTATTGTGAGTGGGTCTCTTATAGAACTCACACCATTTCCCTATGTCCTTCTTTGTCTTCGTGGTGTTATTCTTTACTTGTAGCTTTAGCGGGTTGGCCTGAGTCACGCCACCTTGGCTTTGTCCTTTGATCTACAGTTTGGGGGTTCCTTTCCCTTGCTTCAGATTTCTAGATCCAAAGTATCACTTCTTTTGTTTAAAAATTTTCACGATCTTGACAGCATATCAAAGGGCAACGCAAAGCTAGGAGATGTCCAGGAACTCCATCTCATCTTGGGTGTACTTGTGTAGACATCTGGAGTGCTTGAGTACCAAATTCCGCTTAGAATCCTTTATACCCAGCTTTGTTTGAATGGTATGAAAAATATTTGTGAACTCTAGAACATCTTGGTTCCTTCCCTGCCGCAGTGTGGTACACTTTATGCATTTATCTTCAATGTTCTCGATAGGGTAGTATTATTCCTTGATGTTGTCTCAAAAATAATTCCAAGTGGGTGAGGCTGGAAATAGTGAGGATTCCCTATTTCCCTTTTATTCAGAGTAGGTTTCCCACCAGTCCTTGACATGGGGGGTGACTTTGAGGAGTGCAAAACTAACAGTTTCCCGATTGGAAAGGTAGTGAACCAAAAAATATCCTTCCAAAAGATTTAACCATATATCCATGAGGTCTACATCTATTTGGCCTTGAAATATGGAAATGTCAAAGTTAACTTCTACCTTAAAAGTAGTGGCACCTCGAGAGTGGCTAATGAATGAAGATGTGTCCCTTGTGGGTAGCTGCCGAAGGATATGGGAAAATTTATCCATCATCGTGTTGCTCTGTCGCTTCAGGGCTTCCTTGAGAAATATTTTGAAAGGATTTCCTGCTCGCTCATCTTTATTTTCTTTCGCCATGGGAGGTCATCAGGTTTTATGAAGCTAGTCTTGCAATGGTTCAACCAGTTCGAGCCCTAACTCCTTATACCCTTACCTCGTTGGGGACATGCAAAGAAAAACATAGAAAGGGAAGACCACTCTAATACCATTGATCTAAACTTATGTAATAATGCAACAAAATACATATATAAACAAAAACTCATAGATGTAGTAGAAATAAAACTTCATTTCATTAATGTCAAAGAGCTGAAATATGCTTACATATAGAATGGAAATAAACTAGCTGGAGCGATGGTAGGTTATATCTGAGAAGAGATGTGGTCGATACATGCCTTTGAACTATGTTACAATGAGGCTCAAGGGCATTTTTTATTATTTAACAACAAAGGAAAACCATAAATAACCAAAACCATAACCCTAGGAGATGAAGCACCAAGAATTTGTGGACCCCATTAGAGTTAGTTGGGTAGCCAACTTTCCAAGGTCATAACTTGGTCATATGATCTCTATTTGGCACGTACGATACCTCCTTGGAAATATCTCTTCAAGTGGACTACTACCTAAGATTCATTAATAATTTTTCTAGGATAAATGTCCCTCTTTTTTTACTATTGGCTAAGGATAGTGATTTCTCTTGGACTGAAGCTTACCAACGAGGTTCTGAGAACCTAAAGGAGAGAATAATACATGCACCTATCCTGAGGGGACCTAACTAGTCCCTTCCATTCCATATATTCTTGGATGCCTCAGATAATAATATTGGTGCAACATTGGTACAAGAGGAAAATTAGAAATGTTATGCCATATACTTCGTTAGTAAAAACTCATCATCTTCCGAGATTAACTATATAGAGATAAATAAACAATTCTTAATTGTGGTTTCTTCTATCAATAAGTTCAGACCCATATTACAAGATATGAAGTATTTACACACACAAATCACACTTCCATAAAATATTGGATGAATAAACCTTTAACTAGTGGTAGGATAACTACGTGGTTTCTTTTGCTATAGGAATTAAATGTAATTATAATAGACAGTTCATGGAAGTAAAATGCGGTAGCTGATTTTCATTCTAAGTTAAATAACCATGGTCCAACAATTCTTGTATATGACTCATTTATTGATGAACATATTTTTGTTGTTCCAACAAACTCCCCTTGGTTAATTCATATAGAAAATTATCGTGTCACGGGAAAAAAACACCACCACACCTATCTATTAGGGAAAGGTGGAGGATCATTCATAATAGTGCTCCGTACCCCTGGATCCAAGGAGAGCTATTTTACATAGGACTTGATCCTATTATCTGTAGATGTATAAGATAAGAAGATCTGTTTGACATTTTAAAATACACCCATGATGAGCCTTTTGGAAGCCATTTCACAAGCAAAAGGGAAACATATAAAATCCTTTCCGCTGGTTACTTTTAGCATTCCTTGTTTAAGTATGCCAAACAATATGCTAGGCGTTGTGATAGTCGTCAATGAATGGGCCAACCTAGTAAAGCTGATGAGATGCCTTTATGCCTGCAAGTCATGTTAGATCCCTTTAAAAAATGGGTCATTGAATTTGTGGGACCTATAGCCCCAACATATTTAAACAAAAGAAATATCTTGGTTTGTATAGATTTTGTGACAAAATGGGTAGACGCTAAGGTTGTTCCTTATGCCACTGAAAAATTTGTTGTTGACTTTTTATTTACTGAATTTTTTACTTGATTTGGTGTACCACAAGAAATTGTTAGTGACAATGGACCAAAACTTGTTTCTAATCTGGTGAAAGGAATTGTAGATCAATACATGATTCGACACAGGAAATCTACACCATACCACCCACAAGAAAATGGCCAAGTAGAGTCCAAAAATAAAGTGATAGAGTCCATGCTTACAAAAACAACGAATATCCATAAAAAGGACTGGGAAAGTAGACTACCAGAAGCATTGTGAGCATACATAACTACTTGGAGGAACAATACAGGCCACACACCTTACAAGTCGGTGTACAAAAAGTAGGTATTATTGCTAATCAAATTCCATATTAAAACTTTGAGGACCGTAGCCAAGTTGGGGTTAGATCTCTCAGAGACACAACATCAACGTCTTTTGCAGTTAAGAGGATTGGATGAGATCAAAAGGGATGTTGTACAAAAAATTGTTTTGATTCAACAACAACGCAATAAATGGCATAATAAGCTAGTAAGGAAAATGCAGTTCGATTTAGGAAACTAGATGCTTCTCTATGACTCAAAGTTTAAGAATTTTAAAGGGAAGCTCTCCACACACGTTGGTTGGGACCTTAAGAGGTGGTTAGAGTTTTTAAGAATGGGGCAGATGAGATAAAAACCATTGATGAAGAGGGTACTATCTTCTTAGTGAATGGGCATAGACTCAGATTATATCTTCAGCCTAACACCAAAGAAGATTTCATGCAACAAGCTCAATAATAGTTAGGCTTGAGATTGGTAGTCAGAGGAAATATCCAGCCTACTATGAGTACTTTTTGAGTTGCTCTTTTTTTGGAATAATAAATAAAAGAAAAAAAATAAATTTAAATAATAATAATAATAATGCATGACTATGAAAACTGGCTTGTTAGCACAGTTGTGTAGGAGGTTGTCTGAAAACTAGATCACTGGAAGGTAGACTCCCTTTTTCAATAAAATGGGAATGTTGACTGAATTGATATACATTTTTTGTCTATCCTTGAGAAGAAGCAAGACTGGTGGCAACAGAAGTCAACTAGCAGAAAATTTCCCTTACCAACATTCAGGGCAAACAAATTGTCAAATTTACGTGTAGTCAGGATGGATAGTTCCCACTTGAATTCATTTTTCACAAGACCACAACATCAAAACAACTAGAGGAATGATAAATAGAAATGGGAGAACTCTACTTGACTCTGTTTTCCACTTCCTTCTTTCCCATTCTACCGAGAAAATTAACCCCTATCCCTTTCTATCTTCCCCTCTGTATTCCTTGCATTTACACTTCCCATTATTTGTTCTCCCTATCCCTATTCAATTTTTTCCCTCTTTTGGGAAAATCTCCTTATTTATGCCTTTTTTTCTCTCCTTAAAATTAATACCCTCCAATCCTAAAAATTTCTCCTGTTCCCTATTCTTTGTTTCCCCGTGATTTGAAAGTTAACAAGATCTACTTTTTCTAAACACTCAACATGCACAAGTAGCATCTTGGGCAGCACCTAGAAGTAAACAGTCGTCACCAAAGCTAAATTGACAAGATCCAATTTAATAACAACAATTTTAAATGATTTGAATAACTTCAACATGATCCTTTTTTTTACTATTGATACAGTGCAACCAGGTTATGTAGTGTGGGCATATTATGCAGTACAGGAAGGTTGTGTTGTACAGACAATGGATCCATGCAATAATGTTCATCTTGTACTTCGTTGATTAATACAATATGAGTTTTTCTTCATGACCTTTGACCCTGCTTGGTCTATGCCATATCTCTTGTTTATATTTTTGAGTAGGAATAGGTTACTTAGTATATTATTAGGATTTTAGTGGTTATTTATATTCCAAAAGTTGGATAACGCACTAAATTAAAATTTATATTGGCATATATTTAACCTATCCTAGACTTTATATGTATAATGTACTATTTGTAATTACTAATATGATAAGCCACAATCATTATGGGGAAGCATGAGTTTGGTGTCCTTGCTATCACCATCATACATGTTAATTGAATCAACGGAAAGCTTTTCCCATGCCTCGTATTAAAGTCATAGCCCATATTACTAGTGATATTATTTTGTGACATTAGTTATCATGTGAATACTTGTTTCATCATTATCCTTGCTAAACCTTTCATTTAGCAATCACGCTCGATTAAAATAAATTAATAATAATGATCCGAATTGGATACTTAAACTCTCTTAAACCTACCCGAGCTCTGTAAAAACTCATACCAAATTTTAAATTATTGTCGATGTCGAAGCCTGGTGAGCCCCAGTATTGTAGCAATAATGCTACAACTCCTGGGGCTTCCTGTCTCTCATTTTTATCAACCCGGTAGTTCGTACAAACTTGGAAGCGACGGTGCTGTATGCACAAGTACTAGACCTTGTCGCAGCT
>APFE031613235.1:69295-93289 GCA_000404065.3 Pinus taeda
AAGTGTCTATCCTTCCTCCTACAAACAACACGAAATAACTAAGAAATGCATGCACAAGCAAATAAAGATGAATGGTTTGAGCGAGTAAAGCAGGCCAAAATGAGCCCGAATTGTACCAAAATTGGGGCTCATCAAAGCCTATCAGAAATAACCTCTGAAAAGTGACAATTTTTGGTCAACATGGAGCAACAAAGACCCTCAGTCAAAGCGCGCTGATCGAGGCCCATGGAGACTGTGCAGTGGTGCAAACTAGCAATTGGGAAATCCAAATCAGGAAACGGGGGATGTCTCTGATGCGCGATTAGCCTAATCGTGCATCACTGGAAAAAACCCCTTGAGAAGGAAAAGCCTCGAGTGCTCGGTCACAAGGGAAGCCAAGAAATGGTGGGAAAAACGTTAAAATCGAAGGTGGGTCCCGCGCTCCAAAACCGGTTGAATATCGGATGCGTTTCAGGCGGTAAGTGGACTTGGCAAGGGAACGAGCAATTCCATACATTGATTGATGCGTGTCCGGTGGATGAGAGAGAAAACCACTCTCATTGTAGGCAACATTCGAGCAAGTCAACCCCACGATAAGAGCGATAACCGTAGGATCTAGAGGCCCTAGATCTAACGGTGGAGATTGCGCCCAATGGGAAACCAGATTTGGAGGGAGAAATAAGCCACGACACATAAAGGTTTGAAGTCCATTGAAGTCCAATTTGACTGCTGAGTTGGCAGATGAATCATTTCACAAAGTAACCGAAATAACGAACCGTCAAGGAAGAGTTAGCGCTCAGTTCATAAGAGGACAAGTGGCCACCTCCCTGTGAAATGTTACATAGTGGCGATGACGCAGAGGCAGGGAATTCCAAGCAGATAGCAGCAGGCAATCTGAAGAGACGGAAGAGGAAGCGAACAGTCATGAGACAGATTGGCCTTAAGCCACGAACAGACAGAGAACAAAGGAGGAGGGAAAAGGAGACAGTGAAAAAGAGAGAGCAGCCTAGGAAGTAGTAAGTAGACCTGGAAGCAGAGAAACTAGAGCTGAGCTCACTGTAATAGGCAGAGCCACCAGAGGTTGGAGGTAGAGCCACAAAGCTAGAGAGCTCTAATAGACTTCTAAGAGCCACGAGGTTGCAGTGAAGTTATAGCACAATAGGAGATCGAATGATCGAGCTACAGCTGGTTGTCTGAGGTGTGTCAAAGATAGGAGAAGGAGTTCCAAAGACAAAGGCAGAATTCTGAGGGAGTCAAAGAAGCCAGAAGCTCGAGAAGCTTAGAGCACTGACAGAAGGAATCCAGTCTAGAGAAGCCTAGACCTATCTACAGAACAAGGACAGCTAGGGATAAGATGGCATTCTAAGCCCATTGGTTCAGCTGTAAACCAATGTAATTAAGTGTATCACTTGTAAAAGAATTGAAGCCATAATCCCAGAGAGTCTAATCGAGTTGATTAGAGCTTAAGGAGACGTAGCCCAAGATATCAGGGTGAACTCCATATTATATTGTTGTCTTATGTGTTTTGTTTTTACTGTTGCTTTAACTACTGTTATATGCATTTATATATCAGTTTAAGTACCTTCCCATATCAGCACAAACAACAGATTTTAAGGTAAATAATTAGTTGAAACAAATACAAGCATACAACCATATTTTCAAGCATTTCTTAATTCCGCATTGGTTAATAATTAAGACTTGGGAAAATTCAAAGATTTGGAAGTGGGAGAGGTTCTTGTGAGTTAGACAAGAAGCCTAAGAGCCCCATTTTCAGATCGGTTAATTTCCATGACCCCAATCTCATTAGAATTAGATGACCACATGATTGTCTCCACTACCAATTGGTTCGAAAGTGATGGGAATGGAATAATTCAGAAAATTGAATTGCAGTGGTAATGAGTGGAGGAAATTATATATATATCATTGCATGTAGCTTTGCAACGCTGATTTTTTTGTTGGTAGTGAGGCATGTTGATAGAATTAAAGTGTAAGGATGAGGGAGAGGCAACATAACATATTGCGAGCCAGAGTCTATAGAGGAAGGTATGGCACTAGTAAGATTTGAACCAAGGTCAGTTGGAGAATTTAAGACGCTACCTCAGTATAAAAGTGCCTTCTAAATATTGAAGGAAACAGGGTGGTTACTGTTCTTTAATAAGTTTGATGGGCATGATTTGAAAGTTGCACTAGTATTCACTGAGAACTTTGATTGTAAGATGGTAAAAATCAATTACTTAGTGTTTAATGTTTATGAGAAGCTTCTGGCTGGAGTAATCGGTCTTCCCTAGGAGGGGAAAATTGGTTTAGAAAGGGATAATTTGATACAAATGCATGGTAAAGGGTCATGAAATATCTTGATCACATAGTTGATTGGAGGCACGAGATCCCTGTGAAATTATTGATCGAGAAGTGGAGAATCTTGTGGTTGATCTTGCAAAAGTTCTTGAATTGTGAAGGTCGATTCTTAATGGTACTCCTCTATCATATCTGGCTCTTGTTGCATTTCTGAGTCAGGTCAAACTTTGAACGTTTTTCATTTTCTTCTTAGAATCTTGGCAAGAATGTCGCATGGAATTAAAAGGAGCCCTGCTAATAAGAAGGAGAAGTGATTATATCATGTTGTCTTAATTAAGATATTAGTTTCAGAGAAATTGAGTCGATGAGGGTCTGACTGGGACCCATTTCTAGTTCAATTCAAGACCAGTGGCTTAAGACAACATGTTAACTTAAAAGAAAGACCTTCAAGAGGATTTTCTATGTAGGTGCGTAAACGTGTTGACAAAAGGAAATAAAGTAAACTTTTGGAGGGGTTTGAGAGTAAGAAACAAAGTAAACTTGCGGAGGGGTTTGAGATTTGGAAACAAAGCAAACCTATGTAGGGGTCTAAGACTATGATGCAAAGTAAGTCTATGAAGAAAACAAAGACCATGAAATAGAGTAAACTTGTGAAAAAAATAAGAATATAAAGAAAGAAAACCCTTGGAGGGGTCCAAGAATATAAGGTTTAAGCCATATTTAACGTCAATGGTGGGTACCATGAGAATGACTAGAGAAAGGGCTTGGGCAGAGCTTTCCCCTCCGCTTGTAGAAAATGTAGTTTTTCCAACTAGAAGCTTTCCTATGACTGAAAATATTCCTGTGACAAAAAACATCCTTGTGGAAGAACTAGAATATGATCAGGACCTTGTGTGTGAAAAAATGGTGGTAAGCCATACTCCTCAGGTGTCAAATCAAGATGGTGTGTTGGTTTAGGGGGTCCTAACCCAAGTTTAGAGTTAGTTGGGCTAAGCAAAACAACCCTACATTGTTGTCCCTCTCGGCAACAACCCACGGAACGTAGGCTGCAGTCTCACCCAAAGTAGTATTAGGGGATGCAAGAACCAAGTTTCTGCACCTAGAGACTACTGTGATGTCTTCCAGCGCCTTAGATCTGCTTCCACGCAGATCGATAGACTTCTAGAATTTGTTACTATAAGTAGGTTAAATCTACCTTCAGGCCTTTGTGAAAGTCCATGATCAATCTTTGCAGACCTTAAACAATCGAGTCACCTACTTTAGTGCGTCAACAAGCAACCCTAATTAGAGTTCACGTAGATCTACTTAATTCGTTAGAAAACATAAGAGAAACGGCTTGTAACTTCGTGGAATTGGCTAAGCATTCATTCCATATATTATCAAGACATATTTAATGAATTTGCATAGCATTCATTTAGTAATTCAAAAAACATATCATTAATCGACAACATATAACATAAACAAATTCAATGGAAATACTCAGTAATTCTTTGAAAATATGTCTTTATTGATCTTCAATTCACCGATTACAAACTCTTATTACACTACACACACTGTTGTAGGGGTCCGTGCACTTAGCTGTGGACTCTACCTAGGCCTCGTGTGCACTCTGTTGTAGGAGCCTTCCCTTTTCTACGGAAGCGTAGGAAGCAGAGCCTTTTGGCCTTAGCTCTTGCTTAAGACAACAAAAAATATTCAACATACCCAATTCTCCATCCAAAGTTACTTCTAAGACTCACTATGACTCAACTATTTATACTTTTCCTTCATACAATACCATAGTTCGCAGACCATGGGAGAATCCAAAAGGTGACCAAAACAAGGGGCTAAGACCTCTTTGACTCCAATTTATTTCCACGCTCCACATCCGCAATTTGCAGAGACTTTATATTCTTTACAAAATTCTTTACGAAAATGACTAATTTAATTGAATTCTACCCCTGGGGACCCCATCACAACTGGCCCACAACACAAAGATCATGACTCACCCTCGAGTCACTTGACTGGTTGCTCCACTTTCTAGCGGAGATCGTTGAATGCCTTGGTCAATGTCTAAAGCTCCGTGGTACTCTGTGCTACTTCTTGTTGTACCTTCTAGACTAGTTTCTCTATGGTTGACCCCTTGACATCAAGTTGTGTAGTCCTCTCGGTCTGCTACATGGTCTTCAACTTCTCATGAATGTTCTGTGAAAGTGGGTTGGTTTCCTCTGTCCAAGGCTGAAGTCGGTCTCTGAGCAAGGATTGCTTTTTCTACAGCTCCTGGATATCTATCAACTTTACCTTGCCTTCCTACAAGAGCGTGAAGTGTTGGATTAGTGCCAACATCTGTGCTATCATATTGATCTCATCATGTTGTTGTTGCACTTCCTTGATATTTGTGTTCAACTATTGCAGCATAGGATCTTCCTGCAGTGTATCCCATAGGCCCATTGCCTGAGTGAAGAGTTGGTTGTAACCCTAAACTGCGACATCTAGTTGACCCATGGACTCTTTTATAGTTGTGACTATTTGTTCCCGAACTTATAGCGATGTGGTTGGCCGCAACTTCAACTACAGCTTATTTATTTGCATCCGAAAATTAAAAGTCACCTTGTCAACTTTCTCCTTTGAAGCACGTGCTACAACAACCAATTTCCTCACTTTGTCTGAGGCCTTTGCATCCTCTGGTATATTCAGCTTAGGCATGGACTTGCAGGCCTGCTCAATTGTTGTTACCAGGTTCTGGCGCTACGTCCACAATTCCTCCTGTTCCCTCACCGTCTGAGTTTTTTCTACGAAAAGTTGCTCATTATTGACTTTAAACTCACTGATGACAGTGAGTGCGTGCTGCTCTCTGATTTTCATCTCGTCTGAGACTCCTTGATGCAACGCATGAAGGTTCTAATGCAGCAGCATGGCAAGGTTCATCCCCATATCCTTCAAAGTGTTGAGCATAGTGCAATCCTAATCCGATTCAACATGGATTGACCACTCTGGTAAAGGAAAAACTCTGAGATCCAGAGCCTGTTCAATCTTTGCTACTGCATTATTTCCCTACATCAGGCTCTCTTGCGCACCTCTTACCTTCCTGAAATCCACCTGAATCCTGTTCGCCTGGATCTGGAGCTCATGTAGAGCCTTCTAGACACTCCCTAACGTCTGCATGTATTTCTGCTTGACATTTCTAGGGGCTTCCAAGTTCACAATCACAACAATCTTTGCAGGGTCCAGCATCAACCCTTTCTTATAAACTACATGACCCAAAAAGATCCCAAAAGGAGCACAGAATATACATTTTTTCAAATTCAGTGCAATACGGTGTCTTTGACATGTATCCAACATTATAGACTTGCTACATGGTGTTTAATCAATCCAAACACAGTCCAATCATCAAATTATACCTCGAGAAACTTATGAATGAATTCTTTGAATGCTGCTATGACTACGCGATAAAATATAGCAGGCACATTCTTTAATCCAAAATTCATAACAGTGTACTAAAAGCACCCCCACTCTATCGTGAAGTTGGTTTTGCTTCTTTCCTATGGTGCAATGTTAATTTGATGATAATTGGAAAACCGTTAGTAAAGGAATAGGCCTCCTACCCTCTGACATTGTCTAACACTTCATTTGTAAACGACATCAGAAATGGATCATGAAGACATGCATCATTCGACTTCCATAGATCTATGTAGATTTTTATTTATACTTTTTACTTCTTCTCTTGGATGACCATTAGGCTCACCCAATCAGACTCTTCGATAGGTTCTATAATGCCAACATCCATGATTTTATCCAACTCTAAGTGAACATTCTCCTTATATTTCAGATTAAGGTGATAAGGCCTTTGCTTGATAGGTTTCGTGTCCAACTTTAATGTGATCCTCATAACGCCAAAATCACCAAGTATGCCCTCTAAATGTAAAAACTAAGTGGGGAAGAGATCCGGGTATTCACATAGTAATTCAACCACTTTGTCTATTGTAGCATTGTCTCAATAGTCTCCAATATTTGCACACTTTGGCTCTTCTTCAGTACCAACGACGTTTACTTGTCTTGTTTTCGAAGGTATAAAGATGTCTGGGTTCTCTACCTACGGTCCTTCTACTACACGATGCCCTTTTGTCTCCATAAAATTGATATTCCATGAGTCTTCTTCCTCCTCTTCAGTGGTCACATTATAGCATTCCAATGTGTGGCGCAGCTAGGTGCTCCAATCCAGTTGGGTCGATTCCATAGGTTCCATTGGTGTCCTGAAGATAACCGCTTTAATTTCTTGAAGCGCTTCATTGATGCTTGTCAACCCATCCTCAAAGATCAAAGTCAATAAGAACCCTTCCTTCAATACATCCCATTCCACAGTGTTGTGGCGGAGTTCTGTTTTGAGATACCAATTCATGGGGATTGTATCCAAGGTATGACAAAAGATATGCACCCATTCAGGATACAATTTTGTCCCCCATGCCTTAGTCCACTTTTCCAGGTGATCACGTGGATCATCATTACCACTATACTTCTCAGTCATTCTTGTATTAGGATGCCCAAATCGTAACCTCATCATTCGCCTGTAATCCCTTCATCCTGCAAAACTATCCTTATTCTTACCCCACCATTGTGCAAGTGTAGCACACAACACCAACTCCAATGCTTGAAATCAGTGGTATTCAGGTACTTCACGCTCAAATTCTTCTAAAAATAGATATATGTCAGTCAAGCCATCATAATAAGGTAGTTTTCTTAGCTCTGATGAAACATAGTGCAGTGACTTTGTCATCATATTGAACTGCAATGTGGATGCTTCATGGAAATGGTTTTCCCAATGCTTTAATTCCTCATCTAAGTCACAAGTGCAGGAACTCTCCTAGTCCCATGCAATCCGTCCATCCGCCATCAGATTGATCCAATCCTGATCTCGCGTTCTTTTCTTGTAGATTCTATCCAGCTCATCGTCATTTTCTACATAATCACGGACTAGTTCAGTATAGTGCGCCCCCTCCACAGGATCCAATGACACTATAACCCTCAGAAGCTTCCTTTCAAACGACATTGTTCTCTTCTTCAAATTAATGACCCCATTCATATCAATGGCCTAGTTGATTCCTAGGAGCGCAGGGCAAGGATTACTGTCATCGACAATTTCTATAACTTCAAAGTCCGCTACTACACTCGCATGTTCAATATCAACCGTTATTCCATATAATCATCCCATGGGGATGATTTTATACTCATTCTCCATGCTGAGCTGAATTAGAGATCGCTGCAGCATAGGTCTCCCCATCCTTTCCCACGTCTGTTTTGGTGTAACATTCGCATAAGACCCCAAATCCAAAATGACTTGGTCTATTTCATAATCACCTATTTGCGCTATTAGCCGCATCTCATGTCTTGTTCATGCCTTATGCTTACCAATCTTTTTAACTATGTGCTACTCCATAAGAGTCTTTTCCTTATTGGCGCACTTGTCTATTAAGTCTTGCAAACCTTCCATAACATTTATGTCAATAACTTCATGCTGGTCTCCGAGAAAGTGGTGAGCATGGAAGTATCAACCTCTTGTGTCACACTAGTATCTGGTGTCTTGTCCCGGATTCCTGAGGTGGACGGTTCAACGAAGCTCTTCTTGGCATCCATAAATGTTTCCTTGGCACAATTAAGGTCAAAGGCGGCTTATTTCTCAGGAGATTTGCAGACCCATCCATCTTCTTTGGGTTGCTTACCTTTATCTATGCCAGTCTATATTCCACTCCTTAGTACAATATTAATTCTCTGATCCTCCTCACAAAGCTCAACCCTCATCATTTGCAAATTCTATGTAGGTTGTTGAGGCTGTGTTTTCTTCTCTTGCATTTTTTCTATTAGCACCAGACATTCTTCTATGGCATGGTTGAATTGTCTACAGAATTGACATGAAGGGTGTGTAGCATTCGAGGAGTCTTGTGCGAAGTGCCCCAAATGTTCGTAGTTGTAGTAGATTATCTGACCTCGGCCTCTACCAGGTCCACCTCCTCCTCCTCCTCCCCAAACTTGAAAACCCCTATGTGCTCCTCCTGCACCTTGATTTGGAGGCCAAATTTCTGCTTTCATACGGTAAGTAGGGGTTCTTTCCATCATCAGCTCATAACTTCGACAGTGGTGCTCGTCATGGACCATAGATTTGCAGAAATTGAAGAAAAGATGTTGGGGTGTCAGAACGAACTTCTAAAGTGGTAGTTATCCATCGCATTCTTCTTGGTGACTAAAAAATTTTGCACCATAGTGCAACTCCCATGCGGACCGGGTGGGGCTTATGGATTAAAGGAACTTCCCCCCCTAGAATATAATTTGCACAGTCTGGACAATGATATTTATCATGCCCATGGCCTTTACACTTCAAGCACCAGACCTCTATGCACACTTCTGGTTTAGTCTCCCTTTCTTTCTTTAAACTCTGTAATTCTAGGTTCAAGCTCGCTAACTGCTTGTGAATATTTTGTACCCCTAGGTTCGTATCCTGAATAGGTGATGCGTGCAACCTCATTGCAATCTCCAAGACTTATTGCTGTGTTGCTATCTTCTGCTGTAACAGAACAATTCTTAAATGCGGAAAAATCGATGCAATAAACTAGTCGTGATGTTGGCTATGTGAGATTTGCATGTTAGCCTGTCTGATCTAGCACTTCAACCTCTGATCAAAGTCCCAAGGTGTCTCCTCGACTCTCATTAGGATCTCCTTAAATTCAATTACCGACTGTACCTCCAATTTAGACTTACTAAATTCTTTGTTCAAGGATGCCTAAGTCTCTGCTAAAGATGCATGAGGATTATCAGCGGAATACTTAATATAATAGGTTAGTGTGTGATCCTACAAGGTGGTAACCAAGTGTGTGATTCATACATCATTCGTAACAAACCAAAACTGCTCTAGATCTTCACTTCCTATCCCCTTGAAGATTGAAATCTTCATTGCATTCGCCATGTTGAATGGTGGAGGTGGAGGTGGAGTGGATGGATGATGTGTTCTAAGAATACAATGCGTTATTAGTTGAACAATGCTTCGCGACGTAGTCTGCACTGCCCCTTCGTTGTCACTTGAAGGAGGTCCAATCAATGGGCTATATTCTGGACTTGATTCTTCACGATTTCTAAATAATATTCCACTTCGCGTAGCTCTGAACATCAAGGTAATGGCATTATCTTATTTTAACACAATGAGATCTTAATCCAAGTATTTAATGCCTTACGTACTTACCTTGTAGTCCTTTGAATAATTTTTTCTTCGCTTCATTATAGCTGACTGATGTGTCCATTGCAAATTCAATAACAAACCCTCCCAGAATTCGATCAAGCCCAGTGATTGACAGTCTATGCGATCTTCTTATCGAATGTCTCTAGTCTTCGCAACAATTCTGGCCTCCACACTGTGGGACTATCGAGCTTCCACCTTCCTTGACTGTCTGCCAACTTAGCTAACCACTCATATAATTCAATTGGAAAAGTGCTAAAGAAAATTCCGTGTACCTCTGTATATAGATACCTGTTCAACCAATCCTCCTTCAACAAGCATGGATTCTTATTTTGTTGAGTCGCATATTCGTAAATCTTCTGATCTAACCACTTCTCAATTTCATTCTTAGTCGGATTCCAATGATGCGACATCAAACATCTCTTAAGTAGATCTCGGTCTTGGCAACAAAACCATTTGTTGGCTTAGGGGGTCCTGACCCAGGTTCAGAGTTAGTTGCGCCAACCAACAAAACCCTACATTGTTGGCCCTTTCGACAACAACCAGCGTAGTGCAGGCTGCAGTCTCACTCGAAGCAGTATTGGGGGATGCAAGAGTCAAGTTTCTGCATCCAGAGACTAGTGTGATGTCTTCTAGTGCCTTAGATCTACTTCCGCGGAGATCGATAGACTTCTAGGGCTCATTACCATAAGTAAGTTAAAGCTACCTTCAGACCTTCGCGAAGGTCCATGATCATTCTTTGCAGACCTTGAACAATTGAGTTACCTACTTTCGCGCATCAACAAGAAACCCTAAATCAGAGTTCACGTAGATCTACTTAATTTGTTAGAAAACATAAGATAAATGGCTTGTAACTTCACGGAAGTGGCTAAGCATTCATTCCATACATTATTAAGACATATTCAATGAAGTTGCATAACATTCATTCAGTAATTCAGAAAACATATCATTAATTGACAACATATAACATAAATAGATTCAATGGAAATACTCAGTAATTCCTCGAAAGTTGTCTTTATTGATCTTCAATTCACCAATTACAGACTCTTCTTACCCAGCGCACACAGTTGTAGGGGTCCTCGCACTCCACTGTGGACTCTACCTAGGCCTCCTGCACACTCTGCTGCAGGAGCCTTCCCCTTTCTATCGAAGCGTAGGAAGTAGAGCCTTCCTACCTTACCTCTTGCTTAAGACAACAAAAACTCTTCAACATACCCAATTCTCTATCCAAAGTTACTTCTAAGACTCGTTATGACTCAACTATTTATAGTTTTACTTCATACAACACCATGGTCCGTAGACCATGGGAGAATCCAAAATTTGACACAAACAAGGGGCTAATACTCCTTTGACTCCTATCTATTTGCACACTCTGCCTCCACAATTTGTGGAGACTTTACATTCTTTACAAAATTCGTTACAAAAATGACTAATTTAATTAAATTCTACACCTGGGGACCCCATCCCAACATGGTGAAATCACTGGGGAATCTACTATTAAAGCCAACACTCAAACTAAAGTCCTGGAAAGTACTAAGAAAAAAGGGAAGAAACTGAAAATTGATAAGAAGAAATTGTGAGTGGATGACAAGCTTAAAGGGATTATTGAAGAAGCCACGACAGAACTAGGTGGCAATCATGAGAATGTCCCAGTTGAAAATTCAGAAGACCTGGTTCCTCTAAGAACCCTGCTTAAACAAAGGAAAGATGGAAAGAGGATTGTCTTTTTGAATAATGATGTGAGGGGTATCAAATTCTTGAATCAACTGATTCAAACTCAGAATTCAACCTTGGAAAACATTTTGGCCCAATTGAATGCAGAGATAACAGAATTGAAGGAAAAGAATAAACATTTTGAAGATGAATTGAATACTTGCCAGGAGAAGAATAGACAACTAGAAGAAGAACTAAGCACTTCGAAGGATATGGGAAAGAGAGCAAGGAATAAGCAGAAGAAAAGCCCAAGTTCAGATTTGGAAATTAATATCAAGGTTAATAAGTGATCAAAAGGGTTCCCAATTTTTTTTACAGAGGTTGGTAATTTTGTGTGAGGACACATAAGAAGTTAGGGTTGAGGGAGTGATGGGTGTTAAATATGTCTTATTTTGTCACCTACCCACCTTCATTTTACCAAATTTTGGCCTAAAACTATGGTGTTTATCCTTCATTTTGATGTGGTTTTGAAGAAAATTATTGCAAATACAATATTTTACAAAGCTAGGTAGGCATATTTATATTTAGTGTTAGAATTATTTGATTTGTGTGCTTCTATAAACCTTTGTGATCAATATAAACCACTAACCCTAATCTATGTAGTTCCCATACCTAGGTAGCTTCCTGTACCATGGCTTACAGTCAACTTTTCAGAGTATGAGCTGGCAGTCAGACCGTTCGATGAGATTTGGAAAAACATCTTGTTTCCCTCCATTGATTATAACAAAGTGAGGAAGCATTGGTGAAGACTCAATGGTCGACTTCTATAGACAAATCTAGTTTCAATTGTCTAAGTCTAGGTCATTTGGTTTCATGTTGGACTAAAATTATATCTCAGATCCAACTATTTCTAAATATCAGTCGACCTTAGTACCTCTTTGATATTCAAAAGTATGTATAAATTGTATAACCCGACCCTTGGTCAAACTAGTGAGAATAGGGAGATGCTACTAGAAGTTCTCTCTTCTCAACTAGATAAGTTCATGATGTAAAAACTATTGAATTAATAGAACCTTTGTTTCAGGATTTTATCTATATCCGCGAATTGTATTATTATGCACGATTACTTTCTCATTTTTTTAAGTTATGTCTTTAATCGAGGTGTGAGATTTGGTCTGTAAGGGCCCACTAGCCCAACTCCACAACCAATTGTATATCATCTGTAGATTAAATGTGCATATGTATTGTGGTTGAAGCTTTGTTGTAGGTTCGATTCTAAACACGGTGTGAATTTTCTCTATTGATCCTTTGGTAATGCACTGCTTTCATACTGAAGATTGCTATCTCATGCTTGCAATAGTTTCATGAATATATGAGATAGAATTGGATCTTTATTTTGTCAATGGAAAACACAATTTTTCTCTTTTAAATGATTGCAAGGGTTCTAGATTTAGCATATCCTTGTTTTAGGGTTTCCATCTTGATTTGAAGATGTTAATATTTTTTTTTGATCCTGATTAGTTATTTATTGATCTGGATGGTTGTCCTCATGTAATTGTTTTTCTATTAATGTTTGTGATCTGAGTCTCTTTCTTGGTTGACTGTCAAACATTTCAAAAACTGTGGTTTGGGGTAAATAATGATTATTTTTTACATGAGATAGCTTTATTTTTGTCGGTTGAAATAACTCGTTATCTATGACTTAGGTTGCCTCGAGCTGAATTCAATTGGTAGAGACAGGCCTAACCCTGTTGTGTGCACTATTGTGGAAGGACCATTGGTCTAAGTTTTAGTGATTCATTTATATTATCAATCCATGTTCTACACTCTGTTTTAATCTCTTATCATCTGTCCCCTATGCTCTATTGTGACCTGGCCTAACAGAGTCCAGAGTGATTATGATCCATATAACGAGTCGAAACACTGATTGTTCCCTTGCTTGAGAAAGTAAAGGTGATTTCATTTCATATATGTTCTTATCATTCTTGATTTTATCTATCTGGTTTAAGTTTAGGATTAAGTTTCTTTTATTTTAGTATAGGAATCATACTGAATGTAGGCATCTAAGCATAACAGAGCATTATCTCCAATTAATTTGTTAAGAAGAAGAGATTGTGGTTTGCATTTAATGTTATGTGTTGCATTCCATTTAATGGAAGTTGTGAGAGAATTACTGCAAGTGTGAATTATCTCATGAAGGTGTGATGGAAGTTTAATTGATAGGTTCTTTATTATGATTCAAAAGAGTAGTATTGATTTCTATTTATTGGACTCTCCACACAAACATTTACAGATATAGTGTATGCATGGTTTGAAGATTGATGAGATGTATTTGCACGAAGGATTTTAGTTAATGCATGTGATGAATTGAACCGCTGAGTTATATGTGTGAATGAATTTTAGTTAATTTATTTTTCTTGACTTGTGAGGTTGAGGTTTTAAAGGTTTTTCGAAGATTGAATGCCATTTGTAATTTAGTTGTTTTTTAATAAGTTCTCCTCTTTTTTATGGTAGAAAAAGAGTGATTAAATGAGTGAAACTTCAAGTAAACATCTTGTCCTAAGTTTGCTGGGTGAAATAATTGCTTATGATTTGATTTGATACAATGAAATTAAATAGGGTTTACAAAGTATCTGTGGTACATATAGTACTTCGCCTCGACGTTGACAATTTCAGATTGACAAAATAAATGATGAGTTAAATACAAACCAATATTGCAACCAACATTTCTCGCAAGTCTTCTTTGAGCATATTTACAGGAACAAGAATGAAGAAGTAGATGGGCTCTCAAAATATGGATTGGATCCGTACCAAGGAAAATGATCAGTCACTGAAACTAAAGACAACCAAAGGAAAAATTCTTTTCTTGACCCTTGGGTTTGAGTAGCTCTATGATTATTTTTTTTTATATCATATATTTTTTTATATAAAAGCATTTCGAAATGATTCAATTTGTAAGTATGTATCTTCATGGTTTGTAGATCTGATAGACAACATTGTAACTATCAATTTTTTGGGGATGGGTATATTTTTTTATCGATGTAATAAACAATCGATGTCTCTATAAGTTGATCTTTTTCAAATTTTTTGGTGGATTCTATCTCATTCTTCTAAGAGGACATTTAGTGAGGTTGGGTGGCATTTAAATGCATTATGCATATACCGATGTAACCTTTATTTTCCTTATAAATAGAAGTTATAAAAAAATTTTCTGAGGAAAAAACACACACTCTCTCTCTCTTTATTTCCTTATAAATAGAAGTTATAGAATCTTTTCTGACGAAAAAATAGTCTCTCTCTCTCTCTCTCTCTCTCTCTCAATTAAATAGGGTTTACAAAGTATCTGTGGTACATATCGTACTTCGCCTCTACGTTGACAATTTCATATTGACAAAATAAATTGAGTTAAATACAAACCAATATAGCAACCAACATTTCTCGCAAGTCTTCTTTGAGCATATTTACGGGCACAAAAATGAAGAAGTAGATGGGCTCTCAAAATATGGATTGGATCTGTACCAAGGAAAATGATCAGTCACTAAAACTAAAGACGACTAGAGGACAAATTCTTTTCTTGACCCTTGGATCTGAGTAGCTCTATGAATATTTTTTTTATATCATATATTTTTGATATAAAATCATTTCGAAATGATTCAGTTTGTAAGTATTTATCTTCATGGTTTATAGATCTGATAGACAACATTGTAATTGTCAATTTTTTGGGGATGGGTATATTTTTTCATTGATGTAATAAACAATCAATGTCTCTATAAGTTGATTTTTTTCAAATTTTTGGGTGGATTCTATCTCATTCTTCTAGGAGGACATTTAGTGAGGTTGGCTGGCATCTAAATGCATTGTGCATATACCGATGTAACCTTTATTTTCCTTATAAATAGAAGCTCTCTCTCTCTCTCTCTCTCTCTCTCTCTCTCTCTCTCTCTCTTTGATTCTTTCAAGTGTGAATATGATGACGAATATAACCTCTTTATTAAATCTTATTCCATATAGTTTCATTTAGTTAAAAAAATAAAAATCTTGATGCCCTATTTTGTAATAGACATGGATCTCTACTTAATAAAGAATTAACATTGATCCATATTAACCTTGAATCTATCAAGGAACAAGAAAGGATAAAATCCCTTGAGGTGCAAGCCTTCATTCAAGTTTTACACTTTGAAAAGCTTTTGTAGTGTAAGAAATTTGACCCCTTGATGTTTCAAGAGATTTGATCCCTCTCCATGTTGAAGTTAAGATAGATCTACCTTAATTAAAAATTCTATGAGAGTAATAAGTGTAACATTTCTAAATTTAAAATAAGTATCATATTAACTTGAAAAGTTATTCATATATGTTACTTTTATGATAAAACGAATATACAGTTTTTAATTGAATATTAAATTTTTTTTTATCATACTTATGAACTCTCTTTTTAAGTTATTGTAATAAGGACTTTTATTTTTTTATTAATATTTTATTTTGATTTTGATTTTGTTTTGTGACTATATAATAAATGAGGAGAAGGGGGAGGAGGATGAGGAGCAGAACTGAAAAATTTACTTTAAAAATTGAAGGGGTTATGATGGTTCACTATATTGGACCTTAAGAATTTAAGGGATTATGATGGTTCACTAAGACCAATGTGGTATATGGGACCTTAAGAATGTAAGGGACTATTTAAGACTCTTTAATATTTTATTTCTATGATAAAAAAGAAGGGAAATAAGTCTTCTCACATCACTATAGTTTTGTTGACTTAGCAAGTTAAGAAGGTTGGCATTGTGGCAAATGTTTTGGAAATGAGAATGGATGCAGGTAGAAGCTAGGAAATCCAAAAGAAAATTCTTTCCATCTTCAACCATCTTAGTATTGCAAAGGTCATAAATTCTTTTATTCCAAGGTGTTTTAGAATAGACGAGGCACCATTTCACTTGGAAGCTCATCTATTTCTTATCTTTATAATGTTCATTTTCATTTTAACATTGGTCAAAAGAGATAATTCGAGTGAGTGAAAATAGAATTGATCACCTTCTTATAATACCAACTATCAAGTAAATAAATAAATAATAATAATATATTTTATGGAAGAAAAAAATATACTGTATACAAACCAATAAAATATAACCCTCTTTGTCATCTAAAATATGTGCAACTACATTAAATAATCATGTTGACTACACACCACCTACCCTAGTTAATTAATAATTAGGTTATTGAACCCTTATCAAATCCCTTATGCACATATGACAAAATTGCTTTTTATTATTATATAATTTCGAATGAATTATATGTATGGAAAATTATGTAATACAATGTGCATTTAACGACTCTCCGTAGCGATTTTTTTTTTTTTAAATTTATATCTGCAAAGTTTCGTTGACTTAGAAAAACTATTTAATATATTGGTTAAAATTAAGTTTTGAAACACACTACAAGAAGTATTTTCCGAAATGAGAGTTATTAAACACAAATTATATTAAAGTATTATTGTTATGCTTACAAATACTCGGGAGCAAATCTGTATAAAAGCCAAGGAAGGTTTTCTTCTATATTTTATATTTTTGGTTGTTTTAGAAGGACAAGTTAATGGGCTTGTAAGAAAGATGTGGTAGGAGCTATTTTAAGTTAAAATAGCTATCATTTTTCTTATTTTGAACCTATTATTTTATTATAATAATTTATATGTTTTTGAAAATTAATTAAATAGTTTAAAGTAATTTTATTATAAATGTTAATATTAATAAAATAATTGGTTCCTTTTAAGCTAAGGAGGATTAGATTTTTATTATTTTTAATATATCATCTCAATTCCAACAACAAATTGAATTAATGATTTTATATCAAGCAATGTCTTAACATATCACTATCCATCCAAGGTTTTATGGATAACATTAATAAATTAATTGTTATTTTCTTATTTTCGAAAGTATTGGTAGTGAAGTGAGGCTAGAGATTGGGAAAATTTTAGTGGTGAAATTTCGCTAATTGGCTATTTTTTGGACATTTTCTCATTTGGTTAAAAATTAGCCTATTTTTTAGATATATTGATTAAATGGAAAATATTGGGGAACAACTTACCAATTTTAATAGTAAATGACATGTTTTCTTATTGAATATTTACCGATCTTCTATATGTATGACTTTAAAATAGAATAGTCCTCTATAATACTCTAAATAGGCATAATATTTGGATACTTGAAAATTACCCTCGTTACATCCTAGAATCCATGGAAAATGGTGGTTACACAAAATACATAGCTCCAAGCCCCCTAGAGGACTTGATTAGAAGGATGGATAAAATATCTCCTTTTGGAGGGCACTGCTGCCCTCCTTTGAGCCCAATGAGAATGGCCTAGCATGGAAGTGGGGAATGGAGAAAAAAATAGATTAGGTGTGGATCTATGGCTTGAAGTGGTACCAACCACATCCTCCCCTAGCACCTAATTGTCTACCTATAGGAAAGAGGATGCTTTAGGCTTTCCCATATCACCAAAATGGAGATTACCACGGTCTAGAGATAAGGAATTAAGGAGCAATATATTGAGATATGGAGTGGATTAAGGAACAATATAGTGAGATATGGAATGTGAGATATTGAATGGTTACGTGACTATTTTGACCAAAAACCACATTAGGATTACTCATCATGAGGATGAGCTAGCTTGGAGTGTTCCAAAAACTTGTCTCTACACACCCAAGCTTGGACATATTGCCTTAAGAGAACAAAGTGCTAGAAGAACCAAATTGGTGACGGAGAGTGCTTTGGAAATCCAAATGTCCTCAAAAGCTAAAATTTTCATATGGTGTATAATGGAAAATAAGGTACCCCACATGGGATATTCTCTAGAAACGTTATGATACAGGGCCGAGGTGGTGTGTTCTATGCAAAGGAGAGGGATAAAGTATCAAGGAATTGTTTACGTCATGCCCTTTCTCCAAACTGGTTTGGGAAGTATGTAAAACTACTACAAGATCCAATCAAGATGGGAAAGGGAAGACCTAGAGGTATCATGGAAATATTAGACATAAAATCATTCTACACATTCTTGTAGAGACCTCATCCTTATTCTTTGCTAGGGGATATAGCTCGCTCGTAATTAAAGCATTTTTAAGGAGAAATCATCAGCTCCAAAGTGAATTGAAGTGGCATCCCTAGAAATATTGGCCCATTTCCCATATGAAAAAGACATTCCTCCATCCATATTAATTGTGAACGAATCAAGAGACTCCTCAAAGCCATGGTCATTTTTCCACGAGATATTTAATGACTCTATAATTCGTAGTGGTGGGGTTATGTCCTCTTCCTATCCCTGAAGCATTCTTTTAATGCCAAAATGGGATTTGGAACAAAATCTAATAACAAGGTTAAATTAATGGTATGCAAAAACTTATTGGTCTTTCCCAAGGAAAAAGATGCTCTCAATTACAATTATATGGAGATTCTAGATTAGTAATTAATTGACTTAACAAAACTCAAATGTGCAAGAATCTTGTCTTATACCCTATTTTAGAAGATATTTGGGGCTCAAAAACTTATTCACTTAATTTACATATTCTCATACACTTATTTTTCATATTCTCACTTAATTTACATATTCTCATACACTTATTTTGCATATTCTCAAATCTACAGGGAGCAAAATGTTATGACACACAAACTTTCTAAAGATGGACAAAACATAGATCATGACCACTAGTATATTCATGAGTCACCAGGAGACTTATCACACAATTATTATCACATGCCTTTCATAAAATAGGTTGGTGATCGTTTATCATTTTGTTGTATGCTTTTTCCTTCTTCTTACATGTATATACTTAGTAATTCAAGCATGATTACATAGGATTACCACAAACAAAAGACAACTCCACAAAGGGACGTGCTTCTATTTCTACCTATTTTTGGATTTTTAAACTTATGTTGATACTCAGACTCCTGTAAAGGATGTGAAGAAATGGGTAAATATTATGCAATTTTCTTCTGGCTGGATGTTCATGGTTTCATTTCTAGTTTTGACATGGAATGAAAATATACACAACTAGTTTTTAAAACTAAACATAGTAAAGAAATTTACTAGATGTGTATATACAAAATGTATTTTTTGTATTTTTTTGAAGGAATGAAAAATTAGGGTTTAATAACAATTTGGAAATCAAATTCCATTGCAAGTTTAATTGTAACTATAACATTGAGAAAATAATAAATTAATAGTGGAAAGTGTATCATAGACTTAAAGAGAATTGTAAATTAATGGAACTTTGACTTTGAGATAAGTTGAAACACTTAAAAAAGTGATCACTACATAAATTAATCAAATAATGTTACATATAAGTACATGTATTTTTGTCTCTAGGTAAACTAACTTGGACACACTATCACTTGGTTGTGAGAATATCTCAACCACACACCAATCTAGGAAACATCTAGATCTTAACAACTCCTAAGGAATAGGAACATACTCCTTTACATAGAAAGAGTCACAACTTAAACAAGTAGGAATTATATTTTCCAAGTCCCCCCGTTAATGACTACTTCTCTAGATATCAATCAACAAAGTCTAGTTGTGGTCTTGTTGTTTACAAATATGATAAAAAGGAATATGTTGACGTCCATATAAAAGAACAACCGTCTACCAGAATGCATGAGTACAAACTGTTGCAACCGTCAATCTACTACGATGTCGTCATGTACATGGTTTAGCCAACGATTATCTCCATACATGTACATGTACCTACAAATCCCCCTCCATCATTGTCATCATGGGATTTCTAGGATTACCCATAACCATGCTTTCCTTTTATTGGCTTACCTTAAACCATGCCCAGGGTTTTGTCGATTGACCCTAAACCATGCCTACATGAATCCTTGTACACTTCACTCTGACATGTGGTTTTGGCTTACCATGAACCTACACTGTAAGTGGTTTTCGGCTTACCACAAACATGCACTTACATAGTGGTTTTAAAGTTACCACAAACTTCTTGGGGACTATAAATGGTTTTTGACTTACCACAAACATGCACTTACATAGTGGTTTTAAAGTTACCACAAACTTCTTGGGGTTACAAATGCCTCATTAAGCTTACATTACACACTCCAACTCTTGGAGTTACGAGGTACATTACAAAGACCACTACAAAATATCCTAAGCTTGCTTACTAATAAATATATCTCACACATAATACAATATCATCATGAGTTTATTCTAAAAACTCACACAAAATTTAACTTAGTTGTCCATCATCCTTTAATTTTTACACAAAGTTAATATTTGTTGCACTTTAAACTTATTATCCACAACAGAGTGTCTTTGGTCTTTTCTTTATTTTTTTGCTTAATTATCGTTTTAGATTCACTTACCCGATTTGTTAAAGTAGCTAATTTTAACAAAACCACTCCATTGATTTAGCTAAGCTCAATATAGAGATTTCTAATCCCAACACATTTATAAACACCACTATTTGTTCTTCTTTGGAGTTTTTGAACACGCAATTATAATTATTTCTAACAAAATTCATTTCTCTATTGAGTTGATCACGTTCAACGTATTTATCTTTCCAAACTCCAAGTAAATTCAGAATTTGTTTTTTTGTTTTACCACGGCCGAAAATTTCCATAATCTTATCACCATTGGTGAAGTCAAGAAATGTGAAGCACCTCCATGACAATTCCATGGCATTGACTTTAATTCACACACAGAGGGCTCGATGATATTTGAAATAAAGTATTTACCTTTTCAGATTAATAAACCTTTACCGCATTACCAGCATCTCCATGACCTCTTTCAATCTGTTGTCTCAAAGTTCACCACTAGCAGCCCAAGTCGGTTAACACTACCATTGGCACTTTCTGAAACTAGAAATTCCATCGGCGAAAAAATCACGCTCCAAGGCAGACAGGGCTTCTCAATGTCATGATTTAGAGAATTAAAGTTATGAAAAACTGATGATACCGCCTTCTCCATAAAACCCAAAATACGCTGCATTCTGCAAGTCCGTGTGAAGGCCCTCCAGATGTCAAAAAACATAATTTTCTTTGCGGGAAACCATATCGAGCTCTTCGCACAAGTCTACAGAGAAGACTGATCCTCAACGCAAACCGGTCAACGATGTTGGACACGTAACGGAGGGCACAAAAAAATAAGACTCCACATCGCTTACTTGCGGGTAATGGCTCAGCAACAACATGATTCCACAGTGCTCACTCTGTCTTGTCATAGCCAAAGACACTAATTCGAGCTCCTCTGCGCTTCCACGACCGGCTCATGTGATAGGTCAACACTCCGCGCAAATCCTGGCTCCCAGCGCTTACTGGTAGCTCCACAATACAAATCATCTACTCAACATCTTACCGTGGGCTAATCTGAGCATGGTGATCACGGTCTTCAACTATGCCGCTCAGATAAAACCGTCACCATCATCGTCGAGCACCCTAAATGTGTCTCATAATTCCTCTTCTTCTTCTCCATTGTGCACCCCATTGGCAGTGCTTTGTAGTCATCCAGATGGTCTCAGGGGAAATTTTAGGGGCTAATATCCGTAGGTGGGCTAATTTTCCATGTTTTTTCTAAACAAAATATTCACCTTTTTTTCTAGAATGATTAGCCCAAATTTTATAATACAACATTATTTTACCTTAAAAATCGCCAAAATATTATATCAATTAATATAAAATCATTAGAAATCTAAATATTTCTACAAAAATATCACCAAAAAATTTACAATTTGCATATTATGGACTAGTAAGATTCACTAAAGTTTCTAAACTTTAAGATAAATTTCCATCCTTGAAATTTTCTCTCGATGGTTTCCTACCAAATGGTGTAAGGTAATGAACCCATCAAAATATAGCTCTTTGGTTCTGTCCTGGAAGAAGTCACGAATCATCGGCTCCATATTGGGCAACAAAATAGGTAAGTCCAGGGTCTGCAAGGCATGACCAAGCTCGTTGGTAGAGATTTTCCATTAATGTCGCGTTCATTGCCCTCCCTAGAACATATGGGAGCCTTTCTCATAGTGCTCTCTCTCGTCCACACTTCACCATTCGCCTGAATCAATGGACAAACAAAAATTAAAACAATACATATACACTCTCTTACTTCCCTTGGTTGAGGAGGGCCAAGGCTTCAAGCCGAAACGGGCTCTGATACCAACATAAAAATGGGAAGACAAATTAGAAATGAAACATGTAGCTCAAAAATGGGAAGACAAATTAGAAATGAAACATGTAGCTCAAAGGGGAGACGAGATGCACCTAGAGATTTCCCAAGCAGTATTGCTTTCACTGTATTGCATTATTCGTCAAATCCAAAATAAATAAGATCACATTCAATTTAGGAAGATCAAAATTATCTCCTACAAGATAGGAACTAAATCTAAACTAAGGAACACACACAACCATGAAACAAACTTTCTCCATTAATTTGAAGTGAAACACCTCTTTAAGGCTTTCATCCTCTTGTTATGTTATATGGGTGTGAAGTTTGAAGTTGCACTATCTTTAAAAAAGTATTAACTAGTGCCAGCCATAAATATAAATGGTTGATAAATATTGATAGGCTTCAAAATACTTATCTCATGATACATGTCATATTGCACTAAATTATAAATTTATTATTATTATTATTATTAAACAGACATATTTAAGAAAACATGTAACAAGATTTTAAGCATGCAAATTAGCCCCTACTTTACCATTGATATTTTTAACATTTAAATATGTTTCATTGCAGTACCATGACCCAATATCATGACTCTCTAATACCATATATCCAAAAGATCATAAGTACCATGGGGTTTTTTAAACATTTAAATAGGTTTCATTACAATACTATGACTTACTAATACCATATGCCAAAAAAACCATAAGTTATGTTCATAAGACACATTACAATTTTTAAATTAATTGATTTAAGTAAAGTGACAGAAAAGGCATAATTACTTTTGAGATAAATTTCAACATTTGATATTCTAAAATAATTTGTAGAGATTAAATCTCTACCATCCACCTAATAGTTATGGATAATTAAATTAAAATAACAAAATGCTTATTTGAAAATAGGCACAAATCCAAATTATTCCATACCTTACATTAAAATTAAAAGAGCCATATAAGCATCAAAACATACCTCTCATATTCCTAAAATTTAAAAAAAAATACCATACCATGGCTTACTAATATCACCTACCAAAAAAATCATTACTTATATCCATATTACACAGGTTCATATAACATTTTTTCATAAATTAATTTAATTAAAAGGGAAAGAACATTACAATTTTAGAGTTAAATCACAATCTTTGATCTAAATATACAATTAAGAATATTCCAGTATATTTTGTAAAGGTTAATTCCCTATCATCCACCTAATAATTATTGATAATTAAATTAAACTTTTAGAATAAGCCCTTAGAATTGGCTAAAAAATTATGAGGTTTTTTCACACTTACAATGTTGTATATTCCAAATGCAGATTATACATATACTATTAATATTGTCAACATCTATCATGTCACTTTCGATTAGTTCCTCCCAAAGATGGTGATAACACCAAATGACTATTAAAAAAAGTAATTACATAAACTTACCATGTTTTATGTGAAGCTTTAATCACTATACATAGTAAAAATAAAATAAAAAACATTATTAAATTTAAATTTAAAGAGAATGAAATAGTAACTCTCAAAACAAAAACAAAAAATAAATAAACATTATTAAAATTAAAAATAAATTTCCAAAAAATCTGTAATTACGCTAATTTTTTTTTTGTCATCTTTATCATCCTAAAATACCTAAAAATTGAAACACTTTATTATATCTTATTTATATCCACATTCACATTACATTTTACTTTCAAAATGTTGAT